>CM068835.1:118989957-119237457 GCA_028554795.2 Sinohyriopsis cumingii | reverse complement strand
ACAATAGAAAGCCTTAAATCTTCTATCAAAAAGAAATGCATCAAAAAAAAAAAAAATAAAGATTAACGATAACTAACCAATGAAACCGAATTTAACAAAGGCAATGACATATGAAGAAATGCCTCTCACTTTGGAAAGGTATGCGAATGTACTATGTCATGCACCATCAACTTGAAAACAATTATAAACAGAGAGAAACCTGAATTCAAAATTCAGTTGTTTTTTTCTTCAAAATTGTTTCGTTTCTTTTTTCGGTTTTTGGAACAAATCTAAGGACTAATATAGAGTGGAAAAGGGAAAATGCACATACAAGCTTTGATATTTCTGAAAAAATGAGGGGATATTCCTAACGTTCATAACCACCTATGGACTTGGACTTGTCTGTGACTTATCCACAAAACAAGATGTACATATTTCTGGTCAAGCTGCAAGTGTGTGCGTGTTTTTGAAAATGGTAAAAATGGGATATACAATTTTCTCGTGACACTTATAAAGTGAAGAGTCTGTGCAAGTATCAAAAGCCAAAGTCATATAAGTTTTGTATTTTGTACGGCTTGTAAAGATTTCCACTTTAGAAAATGTGAAGTATCACAAGTTATTATCACAAACAGAAGTGGAACATAGGGGCTTGCAAGAAAGAAAATAACCCAGACAGTTGGTGTCATCAAGAGTGCTAGAGACAGTACCCGAACTTGCTTGCTTGCTTACTTGAATTAAAGTGATTTTCGCTCTAATGGAGCATATATCACTGGTTTAATAACGCACCGCGTGATTTTTAATTACTCCTGGAGAAGGAAAGAGAGCCTCATCTCCCAGGCTTTTATGTACTCACAGACTACTTTTAAATTTAGCCACTCAGGTGTAGGACTAACTAGTCCTTAACAACCTGACTGAAAGGCTTTAAACATGAGTGGGAATAGTCTCACCACACACTCATTTTTCTGTCCGAGCGTGGTAAAGGAGGAAAAAGGTGCTCAAAAAGACAGCCATCGGTGTTAAGTACTCAACAAAACGCTAGCCCGTACTTATTTCAAATCAAGTCCCGTTTTTGCTAATGGACAGTAAAAAGTACCAATAATGTGTTAACCACTTGTGCAATTAGTTCAAATCTAACGAGTCTGTTAAATTTCCTACTTCCTAGCATATCTATCTAATATTAGTACCTAGTGTACATAAAAATAGCCATACTGATCTTATTTAAAGTATTATGTCTAAGAGACATATACCAGTTTGGTCACTGTTAGGTTTAAAAAGTTAAGTTTGTTGCGGTGTTCCAATGGGTCAAGTTTGTTTCGAGAATAGTTTAGTCAAAGAGGGATACCAAGCCAAATATGGTTCCCTATTTAATAAAAAGCAATCTTTTGGAGCCCTAAAAAAGGCTATTTTTTCTGTTAGAAGGTAACACGTCTCTCTTTTGCTTTCATGTTCTTTCCCGCACTCCTAGTCTCATGATTCTTGATATCAGGAAATGCGTAGCCATGATGGGCGGCAATGTAAGCAGCGGCTTCTACCAGTTGACTGAGGGGGTATCCAGTGTAGGTTTGTCTGTAGAATTGGGGAAGAACTCTGACCCTAATCCCCATTGAGAAGGTCTTGGTTTAAAGGTGTCTAGAGATTTGTAGGCAACGTATTGTATGGCTCTAATAAACTGCCCTGCTTTGTTGACGTCATACAATGCTTGATCTAGCCCCATTTCGGTGTACTTCTCAACGAGGGTCAGCGTCCCCCTCCTCCTCCTCAACCGCTTCAATTTCCTCTTCTGGTTCTGATACTAATTCTTTAGTTGAGGTAGATAGTTTCAAATCTGCTGCTATGGTGTCTGTCGCTGTTATTGTTATTTGGTTGTTCTTTCAGCTGAGATTGCCTGTATTATCGGAGTGAGAAAAGAACGTTGTTGTTGTTGTAGGGTTTAACGCCATTTTTCAGCACGCGATAGGCTATACATGGCGGCCAGTATTAATGGCGGAGGAAGAACCCGGGAAAACCCCGGAAAGAACCACCGACCCACGAGAAGCTACTGGCAAGCTTTCTCACATACCCACATTAGCCGAATCCGAGACTCGAACCCACGCAGACAAAGGTGAGATGACAGTGATCCGTAACGGAGAGCGCTTTAGACCACTCGGCCACTCGGGGCCCCAGAAAAGAACGTAGTGCCTCCGATAATTACATTTGAGTTTGCAATACCGTTTGTCTAACATAATTGGCCCTTTGTTTTGCCACCACTCTTTCCGGGGTAGGTTGTTTGTTAGGTATAGTCAGCTGTTGGCTAGATGTTGTTTGTGTTCTCGAGGTGGGTGGAGTGCTAACTGGCTAGGTCTGCACTTCTTGCTCCCGCTACTGTTGCGTATATTTCTTCCCTCCACACCGAGTTCTGGGCCTAATTCTTTTAATTTCGTTGTACCCGAACTTACATTATCCATATTATCACCAACAAAGAAAAACGCTCAGACCTAAAAGAAACACTCACTCACTTTTTTACAGAACATTACTATTTTTAATATTTTTATAAGCGACGGAAACGAAGGACTTAGAGTCGCACTTTCTAACCAAGATAAAGAAATCATGTGCTGATAGACTCACTTCTGTATTTTTTCTTCTAACTGACTAACATATCATAGGCAATGGAATGTTATTTCTTTTCGAGAGTATGGGGTAGCCCTGAATGTTTTTTTTGGAACTTGAAGCTATGGAGATCGCTTAGGTTATAAGATGGCGGCCTCCTCTGAGGACAGGCTTTCTCACAGGATAAGATCTGCTTCTTCGGAAAAGAGAAGAAGAACTCTTTGGTGTCGATACAACTGTTGACAAAGCCTCTGTCAGGTTCATGCTGTTGCTGTTGCTGCTCTCTCTGCTGTTTATGAAGTCTGTACTTCTCCATCCATTCTTCTTTCTCCTTCTTGAATTCCTCCTTGAAGAGCTCTTCTTTCAGGTCTTTAGTGACTTTCAACATTATGATATTGTCTATCTCTTCAGGTCTCGGTATCAGACTTGTCATGACCCTATGCAAATTCACATAGGCTTCGTTCAACTTGGCTAATCTTGAGCACATCTTCGTAGGAAGATAAGTTAACAATGGATGGGCAGACTGGAGACTGCCCCGTTTTTATGGTCAAAGCGCGGACGTGAAGGAAAACATTACTACACGGTTTTCTAGCCGGAACGTTCAAATAGTGTTATGGGAGGGATAGACAGAAGTCAAAGAGCATGAATCAAGATTCATATAGCCAAACAAACCACAAAGGCATTTTTTTCTTCAAAACACAACATTTTTTTATTCATACTAACAAACAACTCTAACATTTTTAACAATAATCCAACAATATAACATCAAACATTTTTTTCAAATACCAAACATTTTTTTCAACTAACACATTATCTTGGACAGGGCTGACAACGTTGTGAATGAAATTGTGATTTCCACTGTTGGAAGTCATTAGGCCATTGATGGACACTACGTTTCCTAGCTTGAGACAAAAGATAAGCATAATGGTCACAAAACCATCGATCTACTTTCACATCGTTTCTAGAAGAAGAACGAGGATCAAAATGATTCACTAAATGTTCTAAGGAATAGCCCAGGCTGCGATGATGCAGAAAATACACATAATATTGTTCACAGGAATCTGTGCCTTGTAATTTCACATTATTGAATTGGGTGGTCTGAGCATTTCTTCTCATAAAGTCAATGATATCGTCTTCCAAAGGAGGCAATCCATAGGAATCAAAATATTCCACACATCCTTCTTGAGGAAAGTAGACGGCTACCCAGTGGGTTCCTGGGAGATGACTGTCGTCCGTGTTGATCACATAAGCTTGATGGTTTTGAGGTGTGCAATGAGGGAGTTCATCTTTAGCACAGACGACAGGATTCCAAGAAGCAGTGTACAAACTGTGGTTCAAAAGGTAATAAAGTTCCCAGGTATCCATTTTTTTGTTTTTTTCTTCTTCACAGGTAATGATAAGTGATCAATTCGATCCTGACTTTTTGCTTGAAAATGTCTGACAAGTAACCGTTTCTTCGCCTTGTCTATCAACTCTGATCCAACAGAGCTTCGATGCGATGGATCTCTTGAGTTGTTAATGGAGGACAATAATGTTCACGCAAGCCTTTATACCACTGTTGTAACACGTCTTCTTCCGAGATGAGACTCCAAGTTTCGTCCAGGTATTCGTCCAATTTTTCTTCTTGACTCAGCATCAGGCATTTATCGTGTTGAATTTGACTGGGATGATCGTTATGACATCCATAGCAATCTTTCTTGATCAATTCCTTAATTTTTTTTCTGTCAAGACTATAGCATAACAGGAAACTAAATGTGATTCTTGTTCTGGCCATCTAGACTTCATCATGATGACTTCTTCGTCTTTGTCTTGGGGTTCTCCTTCCTCAGGATCTTCACATTCCATGTCCAAAGAATCCCTACTATACAAACATTGATAAAAGTCTTCCATGACTTCTAATAGTCTAGAATGACTTCTTTCAAACTGTTGGTTTATATCGTATTGTCCAATTCAGCATACAGGATGACGTTCACCGTATTATCTGCGCGTAGATTTTCTGCAAACTGAAATTCCACACGCATCTGGCCGGATTTTATAGGTGAAAATGTCCCTCCTCGCTGTCTTGACTTAACAATTCGTTAGAGAACCGTTTTCGAAAATGGAGTTTCACTGTAACTTTCCCTTTGGAGAATGGAATATTTTGTCCCAGATCTCCTTTTATAGCAATGTTGACAGTGTCTAAATACGACTTACTGACGGGCAAATATTGAGGATGTACAAATTCACGGTGTACGTGATAGGTGTTTGCACCTTCCTGGTCAGTGTTTGTGGTACTATCCACTTTGAAAGGAATGACACGCAGTAACGGAACAGAGGTGTGTCCCACCACGTTGTACTCCACCACATCGGAATACACAAAGATCAAATTAAGTCCTTGGTTCAGTTCTACCGGGTTTCCAAAAGCTCTGTAAAAATCCATATTACTTTTGATCTTGGGGCTCAAATTGTTTGCGACCATTTCTGCATGTCCACCCAAAATTTCAAACAAACTACCATTGAACCTGAGGGACAATGTGTCCGTATCTTGAAATTTGATCACGAGACGATGAGCCACTTTATGGTACTCAATCTTCACATTTTTTTTGGCTCTGTTCAGTGCTTTGCCAAAGGCTAAGTTGAACCTGTCCGCAATAGTGTCCACCAAATGTTCACCACTAAAATAATAACCTGAAGGAATTTTCAAGGTGTAGATAATGAAGGCTGGATTGCTGGCTGGTCTTGTGTCCCCTAAAAACCCGATTTCATTGATTTCCACCAAAACCACTTCCCAATGGGCTTCGTGATCTAACTGGATGGTCTGAGGTAATGTGACCGTGTAACAGCACAACGTGTTCTTGGGATACACCTCCATGGAACTGTCACTGGGTAAGGTTAAGTAAAATTGGTTGTTATTGCTCATAATTCCAGAGTTTTGTGGCTCTCCGAGGCGATACTGGAAGTTAGAGGAGTGTCTCCGCCCAAAATGGGGTTGTTGTTGGAGTGGTGACTGGCACTGACACTGGACACAAGGTTCCCGTTGTTCCCGTTCGAGGAGAATTTCAGGGAGGGATTAGGAAGCAGGTAACCGATGTAACTGCTCAATACAATGGTCCACAAGTGTTTGTCTCCTTGGTGCAAACTCAAATTGGCAATGGCTGCACCGATGACACAATACACCACGAAGGTTTGGCAGAAAAAGACGATTTGCGTTTTAGGCACACGTATCCAATACTACACCCACAAGGGTTGTGTTTGTAAATCTTGCAGAGAAGAATTGGGTGAACGAGTGATCGCAGTAGCTGAATCTGTGTGAAAGGGCATGATGGTCACTTCTTTTTATAGTGCGAAGCGTCGATGCAAGAATGAAAACTGGGTGGATATCCTTTCCAACGTACTTTGACTTCTTTGACACGTCGTTTGCCCACTTTACGGTTTCTGCGTTTGACAATGCCTTTGATGTC
This sequence comes from Sinohyriopsis cumingii, assembly GCA_028554795.2. NCBI lineage: Eukaryota > Metazoa > Mollusca > Bivalvia > Unionida > Unionidae > Sinohyriopsis > Sinohyriopsis cumingii. The sequence goes on along the minus strand of CM068835.1, from coordinate 119,231,452 downwards.
GTACACGTCGTCTTTTTTGGTGACACGACTTGATTTGAAATAAGTACGGGCTAGCGTTTTGTTGAGTACTTAACACCGATGGCTGTCTTTTTGAGCACCTTTTTCCTCCTTTACCACGCTCGGACAGAAAAATGAGTGTGTGGTGAGACTATTCCCACTCATGTTTAAAGCCTTTCAGTCAGGTTGTTAAGGACTAGTTAGTCCTACACCTGAGTGGCTAAATTTAAAAGTAGTCTGTGAGTACATAAAAGCCTGGGAGATGAGGCTCTCTTTCCTTCTCCAGGAGTAATTAAAAATCACGCGGTGCGTTATTAAACCAGTGATATATGCTCCATTAGAGCGAAAATCACTTTAATTCAAGTAAGCAAGCAAGCAAGTTCGGGTACTGTCTCTAGCACTCTTGATGACACCAACTGTCTGGGTTATTTTCTTTCTTGCAAGCCCCTATGTTCCACTTCTGTTTGTGATAATAACTTGTGATACTTCACATTTTCTAAAGTGGAAATCTTTACAAGCCGTACAAAATACAAAACTTATATGACTTTGGCTTTTGACACTTGCACAGACTCTTCACTTTATAAGTGTCACGAGAAAATTGTATATCCCATTTTTACCATTTTCAAAAACACGCACACACTTGCAGCTTGACCAGAAATATGTACATCTTGTTTTGTGGATAAGTCACAGACAAGTCCAAGTCCATAGGTGGTTATGAACGTTAGGAATATCCCCTCATTTTTTCAGAAATATCAAAGCTTGTATGTGCATTTTCCCTTTTCCACTCTATATTAGTCCTTAGATTTGTTCCAAAAACCGAAAAAAGAAACGAAACAATTTTGAAGAAAAAAACAACTGAATTTTGAATTCAGGTTTCTCTCTGTTTATAATTGTTTTCAAGTTGATGGTGCATGACATAGTACATTCGCATACCTTTCCAAAGTGAGAGGCATTTCTTCATATGTCATTGCCTTTGTTAAATTCAGTTTCATTGGTTAGTTATCGTTAATCTTTATTTTTTTTTTTTTGATGCATTTCTTTTTGATAGAAGATTTAAGGCTTTCTATTGTTGTAACGGTATTTATGTTGTTTAGTCTGTTGATGAAATTATCTATAGCAAAGTGCTTAAGATTTTTCAGTTTTTTTATTATTTCAAGCCCTACAAAAGGAGACCAAGTTTGTCTTCAAAGACGATTGAAACTCTAAATTACACGGGCGTGAAGGAAAACATCGTTGTGTTTAATCTAATCATGCTTGCCGTATCTCTTTGTGTTTTAGAGGTCATATTTCTTCTTAAGTAAATACACGCATCAACAGACAGACAGATTGGGTCATCATCCTTTAGGTTCACTGTACTTTCGGTTCTTTACTTCATACAAACCCCAAATTTTTTAGTTTGAAAAAAAGAAAAAGATAACATGCCCCTCAATACTGTAACACGTCTGTTCTGACTCTACCGATGTGAGTGTGAGTGTTTATGTTAAAATGTTTAAGTGAGATATAAAAAATGGTCAGCTTGAAAACGCGAACCAATACTGTGACGCTCAGTATTTTGATGTGGTAAGAAGAAATGGTACAACACACACACACACACAAAGAGGGCCTGTAAGTTCACATTTCAGTCTGTCTGCACTGTAATGGTAACAACGCAAGAACATAGGGATTATTATGCCACACAGTCCTAGAACAAAACAATGCATCACCCGTTGTAAGCCATTTCATTGGCTATACTTATTTTCTTACCGCGTTCGCTTCGAATTGACTTGAGTAGCTATTCAGACAGTGACGAGAATGACCATGCTTTACTGGGTCTATCCTATAGGCGATTTATATTTAAAAAAATATTTTTAAAAATTAAACTAATGCACGAACAATGGTACCATGGGCGATCCCATTGAAATTGTGTCCGTCTTATTGCAAAATACATTTTACCGTGCAGATCGCTAGAACAAACCTCTGATAATATACATTCTGAAAAGTGTTGTGTGACATTGATCGCCATTGTCGCTTGGTGTTTGCTTTCTTCTTCGAAAAGAGATCGTTTCGTCTTGACTATAAAAATTTAATTTGACTAAGTTTTACGCACTACTTGAACTCATACATTTACGTTGTAGGTGTAAGCCGTCGTTCTCAGTTTTCTGGAAGTTCGTTTTTGCGTTTCTCAGATGTGATACTATTTTTTAAGGAACGAACGAAAGTTCTTTTGGCGTGAATCAGGACTCGTGGTTTTGTGGCATAATGGAGAACATTGATGAAAGCTCATTTATGTCGTCTTCGAAATCGCTGACACGGATTTGAACTAACACTTCAGGTTTTGTGTGAGGCGATACGGTACATCATTGCCTTTTACTTCCTCAATGAAATCGTTTCATCTTGTTGCAAAATCACATTTGATTAGGTTTCATACGCAGCAGGTCCCTGTATATAAGGAGAGTGTCTTAGCGTCAGAGTATTCATTCCACTCTCAAACGATCAAGAAGATGGAAGAGTCAGCACAGCTCGACCTGCTGGTCAAATATATGCTAAAAGTCATACGAAAGCATAATTCACATGCGAAGTGGCTACAAAACTTACTCTTTTGGTCGTTGATTTGATGAGAGTCATACGAAAGTGTGTAAGTGCTAATGAAGTTTGCTATATCTGCAAAGGTAAATTGGTATTTGTCTCCAGAATACCTGCTTCGTCTAAGAAAGAGAGACAAAAGTCAAGATACCTAATATCGTTGTCAGGAGAATGGACACTGGAATTCAGAGTGCCCTACGAGAAAAGAGAAGAAACAGAAACAAGACGAAACAGAGAAGAGGGATTCAGAAGAAGAAGAAGAAATTGAAGATGATGAAGAACTTGTGCCAGTAAAGACATGGAAATGGAAAAATTGACAATGTGAGCCGATGCGTTGGCCCTGATGTGAAATTTCATACTACCTTCTAAAAGAGAATAGACCAGAAAGAAAACGTAAGTGTCTCTTGGTCTTGACATTGTATAATAAGGATAGCGTGTTTTGTTTTTACTCACACTTTATGAAATTGTGCTCTTTCACCTCTCTCTATCCCTATGGATCATGTTTTAGTTAGAATTGAAATGGAAGGATGTTTTCCTTCACGCACGCTCTTTAGGCATGCAAGTCCATAAACAATAATCAGTCTATTCATCCATCATGTTGTGTCTTGATGTTTCCTAAATCACACACTGATGCCATACAATAACGGGTTAAATGGGTTTTGTAGTGTTGGGAGTGGGGGTGGGGTGTAGGTGTTTGGCAGAGTTGGTCATTGCAGGTGAGGGCTTAGGTGCTTTCAAAAAACTTTTTCTTCTTCACTCTGTGTTGATGGAATATAATGGGTTATTTTCTTCACTCTCTGTTGATAGTATATATAAAGGGTTATTTCTTCACTCCGTGTGGATAGTGTATATTGGTTTTCTTCTTCCCTCTGTGGTGTGCGTGTGCGTGTGTGTGTGTGTGTGTGTGAGTGTTCGCGTACATTGTGTAGATCGTATATTTGGTTGTTTTTTTCTTCTTCCTCACGAGTGTGGATAGTATATTTGGAGTTTGTATGCGTTAGCGACGTTGTGTGGATAGTATATTTGGGGCTTTTATGCGTTTGCGTACGTTTGTGTGGATAGTATATTTGGGGTTTGTATGCGTTCGCGTACGTTTGTGTGGATTGTATATTTCGGGTTTGTATGCGTTCGCGTATGTTTGTGTAAATAGTATATTTGGGTTTGTATGCGTTCGCCACGTTTGTGTGGATAGTATATTTGGGGTTTGTATGCGTTCGCGTACGTTTGTGTGGATAGTTTATTTGGGGTTTGTATGCGTTCGCGTACGTTTGTGTGGATAGTATATTTGGGGGTTGTATGCGTTCGCGTACGTTTGTATTGATAGTATATTTGGGGTTTGCATGCATTCGCGTACGTTTGTGTGGATAGTTTATTTGGGGTTTGTATTATCTCCCTTCTGTGTTGATAGTATATTTGGGGTTTGTTTTTTCCTCTTCCCTGTGTGTGTGTGTGTGTGTGTGTGTGTGTGTGTGTGTGTGTGTGCGCGTGTGTCTGCGCATACGTTGTGTGTGTGTGTATTGGTCTCTGTTTGTCCCTATGAAACTCACTTTATCCCTATCAGATACACTCTACCTACCTACCTACCTACAATAACGCGTATTCAGGTCAGCCACTTGCAACACTGTTGACATTTATCCCCTAGTGTTCAGTACAGTGACGTCACTGACGCTGGAAATTTTGAGACTATAAATATGAACTTGGGGATTTCCACATTTTGTAGCTGTACATATATACTAGAGTTCATAAACAGGAACGTCACTCAAGCTGAGGCTATAAAAAGATAGTGGGATTTTCCAAAGGAATAACCCACAAGTTGGAGCTATAAATAGATAGTGGGATTTCATAGGAATTTCAGCTGATTATAGATACATAGGTATTTATCCACGATCGTCACACAAGTTTATATTGTAAGTAGTTACTAATTTTATCCATTTTATAGTGTGTGTGTGTGTGTGTGTGCGTATGTCTTCGCGCGTACGTTGTGTGTGTGTGTGTGTGTGTGTGTGTGTGTATTGTTTTTTTTTTAGTCCCTATAAAACTCACTTTATCCCTATCAGATACACTCTAACTACCTACCTGCAGTAGCGTGTAATTCAGGTCAGCCCCTTGCAACACTGTTGACATTTATCCCCTAGTGTTCAGTACAGTGACGTCACTGACGCTGGAAATTTCGAGACTATAAATATGGACTTGGGGATTTCCACAGGTTGTAGCTATACATATTTACTAGAGTTCATAAACAGGAACGTCACTCAAGCTGAGGCTATAAAAAGATAGTGGGGTTTTCCAAAGGAATAACCCACAAGTTGTAGTATAAATAGATAGTGGGATTTCATAGGAATTTTAGCTGATTATAGCTATAAATAGATACATGGGTGTTTATCCACGATCGTCACACAAGTTGATATTGTAAGTAGTTACTAATTTTATCCATTTTAGTCTAAACCATTGTAACTTAATTTTCGGGGATATGTTTATTTTCCTTTAAATTCTGGGACAATTTCGTCATTTTAGCGTTACTTTTAGTCACATCCATTTTGTCGTTGAGCATTTCCTTGATTATAGCTGTTTATAGCATCATTACAATTATGCAAATTTTTGAACTTCCAGCAAGATTTCAGGTCTTGGTAATGCTTTATATATAAATCTCACGCTTGTACTAGTGTATGTATGTTTCTGTCTCTGTTGTGTTTGACCCTCTACCATCATTGTCCCTAGACAATCCCACTATGTTCAATTCCCCTTGACGCTATACAGAGCCACCATGTTTAATTTCCATATGTTAAATTCCCCTAGTCCCTAGACAGACCCACACTCTATTCCCATGTTCAATTCCCCTTGTCCCTAGAGTGACCCAGCAATTTTTCCCATGTTCAATTTCCCTTGACGCTATACAGTCCCACCCTGTTTATTCCCATATTCCCATTGTTCATATCCTCTTGAGGCTAAACAGTCCCACCCTGTTTATTCCCATATTAGCATGTTGAATTCCCCTTGAGGCTAAACAATCCCACGATTTTTCGTCCATGTTAAATTTCCATTGAGGCTAAATAGTCGCAGGGTGGTTAATGTTAAATTTCCATTGAGGCTAAACAGTCCCAGGGGATTCTGTAATGCTAATTCCCATTGAGGCTGAGCCGTCCCTATACACTACTATTATATCACAGCTTGTATCTCCAGTTTTAATAACTATGGTTAGCTCATACGGAATTTAGGGAATTCAGATTATTTAAATGAAAACATTTTTGGAAATCGATTTTAATTTAATGCTGAATTCATCGAGCTATAGGGACGAAATCTGATTAAAAAGCGCTAAAAAAAAACAGGTTCTCACATTTCCTCGCATTAGAAACTCCAGTTATATAACACGAATCTAATTTTTAGCCTTTTATCGAACAAAGCTAGTTAATGCAAATATTTTACCGCAAAATTTAGTAGTAGTTGTCAGTAAAAAATTAGAATGAAATAGAGACAATCAGTCATACATACAATTATATTGTTATAAAGGATATACAACATATCAATTAAATAAAATATAAAATTTTATACAGTACTTTGACATTAAGTCCATTAGGATACAAATTATCTAACTTATGAATCCAGTAAGTTTCTTTTATGAGTCTATTCATGTCACCATGCACAATATCTATTGGCATGTAAGAAAAATCGAGTGGGCAGTGATTATTGGTGTTAAAGTTTGTTGATATATTAGAGGAAAACTTAGGATCTCTATAATTATTTTTATATAAAAGCGATGATTATTCATTCTCTTAGAAACTTGTGAAGTGTTTGTCCAACATATTGCATGCTACATTTTTTACAGGTTATCAAATAAATCACTTCAGCTGATATGCAGTTAGTGTTATCACGTAGAGAAAATACCTTCTTTTTGTATTAGCGCTACTGAAAAAAGTACTTTCTCTTATGTTTGCACATTGACAGCACCGATGTCTGTTATATTTAGATGACGAAAATTGTCTATTTTAAATTCTATCTGTTTAGTTCTAATTATAAAATCTTAAAAAAAATTCTTGATTCTTCTATAAGCGAGATTTTATTTTTTTGGTAAAGTGATTTTCGCTGGTTTTATTTGATAAATTTAGGAGATTATACCTGTTATTAATTATACGACCTATATTAGGTAATGAAGGATTATAGTGTATTGTGAAAGGAATTATATTTTTCTCTATTTTACATTCTGCTGTGTTTAAAGCCTTATGTTGAGTGAGATTACGGGCTTTGTTCAGCGCAGAATCAATTATATGTGTAGGATAATTTCTATTTTTGAAATATGTTTGTAATTTATTCTAACATTATTAGTTGTCAATTAAAATTGTTATAAAGAAACGATAAAGATTTGATAACAGTTATAGTTGTTTTATTCCATTCTAAATCTATCAGAGATGTTATGAATGTTATGCGTTAGAGATAGGGATACACATTTTTGTACTGATTATTTGTGTCAGACAGTAGAGTTTTCTTCGTTTTCTGAAATTGAAGATGCTAAAAGTTATAATGCCAAGCAATTACAATTAAATTATATTTTTTGATCGTACGAATGTGAAGCTCTAACTGAATATGAAACATTATGTGAGAGAGGTTAAAAATAGAATGATACAGTGTAACCTAAAAAACCAATGTTGAAAGAAAAGATTATTACATTATCAGAGATAATGTAAACAGTAATCAGACATCCATATTAAGATGTTCAATCGTAATTAAGCTTTTTTCAATACGAGTAATTGCACCGGCCACTCCTTTTAGTTTTCTATAACGCATTGTCTTACCACTTTACTGCAACAAATAGCTTCAAAACAGATTCGTTGTATCATTCTTGCTATTCCTGTTGTATCCCAGAGATGTATTGATGTTCGATTTAGGTACACCGTAGTGGTGACACGCTTAGTTTGACAAAAAAGTACAGGTAGGTTTGATTATCGCATTAGTACCATGAACTGGGTCTGGAATTTCTAAGGATGCGCAAATGAAAGACTATTTAATATATTCTTTTTATTTTGAAACAATTTCGTAAGATTTCTGAGGTATCGAGGACTTAGATAATTACCAGATATAAATACAATGCAAACAAGTAAAAGTATAGAAACGATTGTGGAATGAAATATAAAAATAAATATTCAACACTCTCTTTGATGGAAGTTTCTATTTTTTTTTTTAAATATTAAAGTCGCACATTTAGCAATAATGTTGTCTCTCTTTGTTAAATACTTATGTAAATTTAGATATAGGTTGAAAAAAACACTATATATATATATGTATTCCAAACGACCACATGTAGAGTGCGTCCATTTTATCTGGGACAGTTGTGCTAAAGAATCTTAGAAAGGTTTGAAAAACTACAATTAAGGGCAACATTACTTGTTACTGGATTAACCATAAGTACATGCATAAATAATTTCTATTATTAAAACCGGCTGGCCAAAATTACATGAATGGCAAAGATTCAAAACGTATAAACATTCTACTAAGTTATCAATGGATAAGGTCCAGTAAAAATAATTATGGCCCTATATTTCTGGTTAAGGCCAATATCAGTTTAAGGCCCTTTATGTCTGGTTAAGGTCAATATCAGTTTAAGGCATTATATGTCCGGTTAAGGTCAATATCAGTTTAAGGCCCTATATGTCTGGTCAAGGTCAATATCAGTTTAAGGCCCTATATGTCCGGTTAAGGTCAATATCAGTTTAAGGCCCTATATGTCTGGTTAAGGTCAATATCAGTTTATGGCCCTATATGTCTGGTTAAGGTCAATATCAGTTTAAGGCCCTATATGTCTGGTTAAGGTCAATATCAGTTTAAGGCCCTTTATGTCTGGTTAAGGTCAATATCAGTTTAAGGCCCTTTATGTCCGGTTAAGGTCAATATCAGTTTAAGGCCCTATATGTCCGGTTAAGGCCAATATCAGTTTAAGGCCCTTTATGTCCGGTTAAGGTCAATATCAGTTTAAGGCCCTATATGTCCGGTTAAGGCCAATATCAGTTTAAGGCCCTATATGTCTGGTTAAGGTCAATATCAGTTTAAGGCCCTATATGTCTGGTTAAGGCCAATATCAGTTTAAGGCCCTATATAAATGTAATTGTTTACCCCATCCTCTAGTCTTCAGTGGAAACAGACTATAGCTAAACTGCTAAGAAAATCCATCAAGTATATACATGATCTTATAGAACACTGAAACAGCCAATCTATTGAACGTCCTTATGTATAGAAAAGGTCGACATAAAGATAAGTTGCTGTCAAGTTCAAATCAGTAGCTTGCAGCACCGTGTTCTTGTTAACAAATTAATAGGTTCAAACGTGTTGAATACAAATACTGCTGAAAAATAGGCCAAATAGAGTGCAGTCTAATTCCTTGGGTTTGCTAGCAAGTACTTCTCCTATTGAACAAAGAGGTTTTGGTATACCTGTAAACCAGAGTCCAAATACATCACACAGTATATTTCCTTTTAAATTCTTTCAAGTTGATGTATTATATCACGAGCACTCAACTGGACTGCGCTCTAATTACATTGAAAATGTGCATGAAATGTAGAATGTATATGCGGAGGATGGTATCGCCATTCTTATGGGTGACTTTAATTCTAATACCACTATTTCTTGAACTGACACAATCAGTTATTTGCTACGTCCCCTTTTCGTTCGTAACAATCGAAATTCTTTGTGCAATATTGACTTTCGTCAAAGTCTCCGCTATTCATATGTTCCTTATTTTGGTGTCAGTATTCTTTAATTAATCATCTCAGTCAAAGAAGTTACCATCATTGTGGCACTGTGATCAGCTTAGCTTTTATTGCTCTCTGTAACTATATGTTGGAATTTGGCTACATTCCGGACAAATCAAAAGAAAGACTGATAATTACCATTTTAAAGTGATGAAGTAACAATGAAAGAGATCCGAGCAGGTATAGGGCAAAACAACGTCTTCCAGTAATTGTTCAAGTTTTTGAAACTTTTTATTAAGTCCATTACGAACTGATTTAAAACATACTAAGTTCTCAATTAACTCACTACCCGGTGACATTCAGAAAATTCTAAGTTGAAATATGACTTCATTTTTTTGGTTAACTAAATCATATTAACATTTAGGTATCAATGCATCAAAACACAGTAAAAGTAATACTAGGATAAAAAAAGGTTAAAGATAAGCTAGCAAGTTCTCTATTGAGCATTATTGATATTGGAGCTAATGAAAAGACTTTAATCCATTCAGAGCTATTGTATTACCATCAAGGTATTATATTACCCCGCGCATTGTATAGTTGTGAAAACTGGTGCAACTCCAGCCACCGGTGCATTATGATATTGGAGAGAGGTCATTGTGTTTGCATTAAGTACATGTAAGGACTATCTAGGTATATCTGAACTGACATTAAGATCAGTTTACTGAGTGTTTTACCCATTGAATCCTACATATATGTAAATAAACTCCTTTTTTCCAGGAGCAACTCTGCAGCCTATTTTGAAGAAATAAAAGGTGTCTTACTCTGCAACTTTGACTATCAAAACTAAAGAATCAGAACAAATCAGAAAATCAAAGAATCAAAACAAAACAAACAGGTTTTATTCCTGACCCTGATGGAGTAATTGAAACTTTTTTACTTAATTAGGTTTATTGAATCGTTCACAACCAACTAACTTTCCAGTCAAAATTACTGACTGAAAACATTTTGTTAAACAAAATGTCCTCTCTTCATATGAAAATGCCATGAAATGCAAATGTAAACTAAAAGAAGATGCGTCGCTCAGTAGATTTAGACGCTATTGCTTGATGGCAGCTTGATCCCGTGTGTATTATGGGAAGTTCTTATGAAATTTCCGGCTCCTCTTGAATTATGTCGAATTGTCGCCAATATCCTGTCCAAATTGTTTTCATCGGGGGATGCCGCTGTTTGTTTTCGCTGTCATACCTTGTGAACTTCTGTCGTTGATCATTCATAGTAACATATAGCCTTCTTAAATTAGACCGGGGTTGGTTTTTGTTCGATACTATTGATGAATTCGGGGTACACATTTACATGTACTTAGATTTATTGGTTGAACTTAATGTAGTCAATACTCTTCCGGGAATGATTTCCCGAGATGTACTAGTTCTTATTAGCAATGTTCAAATTATGAACGTTCATCTTTTATCACAGCTCTTGTTTCTATGTGGAAAAGAACACAAGAAACGTTTGACAGGGCACCAGAATGATATCCAATGTATTATATACCCATATTACTAATTTAAAATGTATGTTTAGTGATATGATGTCGTCATCTGCACTCCTTTCTTTTAGATTATTTTATATCCTCATGGTGTTGAATAAAGGAATCATCTATTCAAAGAAATGTTCTGCGATCATGCAGAAGAAAGACATATGGCACACCGTGGTGGTTACTACTACATACATCACGATGAAGAACCAGACACCATAGCGGACATATACGTGCATGAAAAATCGTTCACCTTTTGTGGATATAAATATAAAAGAGATGGTCGTGTATTACTTGGTGTGTTACTTAGCAACGGAAAATTAGAGGTGATTTGGTCTAATGCCTTCTGGAAAAAAAATTCATTTGAGCAGGACCCTCACATAGCGGGATCAGAAAAAATTAGTCCGTTACTTTAGCAGAGCCTGATGTGATATTTTTAAGAATACCCTTGCCAGGTTTCAGCATAACTGTATGATGTGGTTGTCGCTAAAACTCCTCAGCAATAAATGCCATGGTCATTAAATAGCTAGTTGGGTGCTAAGTACATGCTCCAGCACCAACACGGACTCTTTTTCATCTTGTCCTTGCTGTGCTGGTAAACCATTCTGGAAAGATCTTTTATCCACATGCAGTGGACGTGATTTTTACGTATTCCATGCTGATAAGCAACAGCAGATCATTCTACGTCCACTTCCTTGTATGTTTGGACAATTGTTTCGGATAAGGGCCACTCTTCCAAATACATACAATAATATTGATAACAGGATTTATTTATTCAACCTTTTGTACTATAATCTCAAATTCTTAATTTTCCCGTGTAATTCAATCAAATGCAAAGCAATTGGTTGAATACCTAGTGTGCAGTTTTGCTGCACTGTTGTCAGATGTGACAAAGCAATTAAGTTGGCAATGTTATACCGTGGCATGAACTTGAGTTTGTTTAATAAACTGCTCGTGGTTACAACGAAATGGATCCGGCATCAGCTTTCCTCGTGCGCAGATATGATTATGACCTGTGATAACATTAGCAGGTTTTTCTACGGCGACTCATTCCTGGATATGTGATGAAGTTTTAAGCCCCACCGATGGAAATTGAAAGTTAGCGATCAATGACGTGTATAGAAGAGTCGCTCACAGTCCATACAACCTCCAGTGGCTTTACCCTGGCAAAAAAAGAAGTTCGGGTGTGTTACGTAACCTGTATGTGTATGCTGCTCATTTGATCAAACAGCATGTGAGTTTTCAAAATTGAACTGTAAAATCACAAAGTTGCAACATGGATATCAATGATGTTTTTCTGAAGATACGAGAAGCCATCGCACAAACCTCGGCCGAAATCACTTAAAACCAGGAATTCAGAAACTCCGGCGTTTACTGGCATTACCAATGACGACACAAATTCTACTGAGGCTGTGACGAAACAATGTGTGGCTCTAAATTCCGCCCATGAGCTATTAGTCCTATTCTCGCCATTACTCGTGATAGCTTTCCAGTAAATATTAAACGAAGAAGCAGTGGCAAAAAAGACGTCTTGATATAATTAATTTTGTTTTTCAGTATCTTAAAGAGGGTTCTGATAGACCTAAGTGTCGTATCTTAAAGTTGCAGTAGTCCAGATCATGCGTTTTGATCATAACTGGAAGTGGAGCTTCAATACCGATAAATGATCTTGTTTTTTTATTGTCACCAATATCACAAATAGACGGAATAGGTAATGTTTCAGAGTTTTCACATATACAGTACCAACATCATCGGTCGCCGGAGATGTAATTCAGTTTGAAGTAATCACCGTCTGTCCTGAAGTCAGAATTTGTTTCTATAACTGTCAAATGAAATTCTATGAGGAGCCGTAGCGGACAATAGCTGGTCCAATCAGAACGTTGCCGTTGAAATTTTAATGTCTTATGTCCAGAATTCCAATTTCACATGTTGTATCAAAAATGCTTGTCGCCAAAATTCCATTTGCTAGGTCGAGATTTTAGATTGTATCTGTTGAATTAAACAGCTGTGGTTAAAAGTTATATTTTCTATGTCGAGGCTTTAGATCATGTCGTTTGAATTACATTTCGGTGTTTGAAATTTCAATGTCATACTTCGAGAATTCCTAATTTACGTATTGATTTAAAGGGTTTCTGTTAAAAGTTCCATTTCATAAGTTGAGTATTTAGATTTCATCTGTTGAATTACACAGCGCTGGTTAGAAATACGGTGTCCAATGTCGAGGTTTAAGATTGTATCTTCCGAATTACACTGCGGTTGTTGATATTTTAATGTCATATATCGAGAGCTTCAATTTAATATGCTGAACCACATTGAATGTGCTGACATTTCCATTTTGGATGTTGAGATTTTAGATTGTATCTGTTGAATTACACAGCGATGATTGAACATTATATTGTGCTTGTCCCAAAAAATGTTTATGATATGAAATGATGTGTTGTAAAAAGTAACATTATACAATGTCCACTTTAACAATTCAAAATAATATCGAGTATTAAGATACATTCAATTATGAAGCGCCATTACATTTCATGCATTTACAGTTTGAAAGTTACCATTCACAGGTCGAGAATTACTATGAATTGTTTCTCTAGAGGTCGCTGTCATGAACGGACCGCGTTATTTTTAAGCATGTAGGGTGCTTCTTGTAGCTGTTAAGTTCAACACATGAAATCTAAAAACACACGATATGAAGTGGGACATTCATCACAAACAGTTACAACGTGTGAATTAGGGATTCTCGACATATGATATTGAAATTTCAACCACCGCTGTGTAATTCAAAATATCCACTGTGAAACTTCGACAAAGGAAATAGAACTTTAACAAAAAATATGTATAATTCAAGATATCAAATCTAAAATCTCGATCTAACAAATGGAGCTTTAAGGACATGCAATTTGATCCAATACGTGATATTTGATTTCTCGACATTCGACATCGAAATTTCAACAGCAACTTTCTCATTAGACCAGTTTTGTCCGCTACTGCACCTCATAATTTAATCAACACCGGTTATATTTAAGGAAAACGGATGTCGAGCTAAAATTAACTGAACCACAAAAATGAAAGACTTCGACTGATACTCACCATTGATGCAATTGTAACAGTAACAGTCGTGGAGGAAAATGATCGTTATAGGCACAACACAAAGGTGTAATCAGTTCAGTGTGTGTTGAATGTGGTGCAAATACCCTAAAATACACAATCACCAGAGAGTTTAATATATTCCTGGAAGATATTGGAGGTTGTACCGGTCAAGACAAATAGATGGTTGGAGATGAATGTTCGTCTTGATGATATATTGGAGGTTGTACCGGTCAAGAAAAATGGTTGGAGGTGAGTGTTCGTCTTGAGGATATTATGATAGGTACAAAACTCTATTACTGCTTGTATGTGGAGTGCTTTTGTTGTTGTTGTAGTCGGGTTTAACGCCATTTTTCAGCACACGATAGGCTGTACATGGCGGCCAGTGTTAATGGTGGAGGAAGAACCCGGAAAAAAACCTGAAAGAACTACCGACCCACAAGAAGCTACTGGCAAGCTTTCTCACATACCCACATTGGCTGAATCCGAGACTCGAACCCATGCAGACAGAGGTGAGATGGCAGTGATCCGTAACGGAGAGCGCGTTAGATCACTCGGCCACTCGGGACCCTTATGTGGAGTGCGACTGCAAGAAATTTATATGGGACTAAGTTATAATTGTTACTCACGGAGTCATTTCTTAATGATTATTTAAACACTGTTACAAAGGATATAGAACAGACTTTCTGGAGCTCAGAACTAAATATAGAGAAGTCTGCAGAAATAAAAAGGAACACTGGATCAAAGCTCTTCATAACAAACAAAAGACCTCGTGTGATGAGGCAGAAAATTTTTGTGATTTTTAAATTGATATGATAGAATACCACGCTTGATATGTCCATTTAGCTATAACATATAGAATGGTTCGAATATTTTAACATCAGGATGTTCATGCAATTTTCAGCACAAGTGTTTCAATTGTTTACTGGGACACTCATTCTTTCTCCGCCCCAAACCAATTTCTCAGCCTTTTAATGTACTTTAACAATACAGCCATCAACATCAGCCACATATCAAGCAGCTTTTTCGTTTCCAACTACTCCCTCGAACAACAAGAAACATGTCGGCAAATATTGCTGATCCTATGACTACTCCTGTCAAAATTGACATGATTGGCTCCACGATTTCGATACTGGAACAAAGGAATACCTGCTTGTATGTTAGGTACTCTTAACTTTGCTTACTTGTAGTTTTGCCAGGACGAGTTTTTCTAAGGCGACTTATCGACTTGACTATTGGCATCTCAGAACCGTATCACTACATTAGACTAACAAATGAGGTAAAAGAAAATGTAAGGACCTGACACAACTTTTTAACCGGTTTTAACGGTAGATCTTTATTATCACCTGACATTTGGATGACTTCCGAATCGTTGGACTTGTACACGGATGATTTTGCCTCAGTCGGATATGGTGCGATCATAGGCACACGCTATTTCTATTGTATTTGGGATCAGATATAAAAATATAACGCTTCTAGAATTTTACCCCATTGTTCGGGTACTTGAGGTCTCTGGAGAACAATTATTAAATAAATATATCTATTTCCACACTGACAGTCAAACCTTAGTTGAAACCATAAACAAGCAATCATCTAAAGACACAAAAATCATTCATTTCATTTCAGAATTTGTACTCTCTTGCCTTAAATATAAAAATATCTTGTTCAAAGCAAAACAAATGCTGGGTACACGTAACAAACTCGCCGATGCACATTCTTGCCAAAAGTTTTCAAGTTTCCACGCCATGGTTCCCAGTGCGGACTCACACCCTCATCGCATTCCGCTTCTTCCAACCTTGCCCAGCTAGAGAGTACGCTTGATCATGTGCTTAATAGCATACTACACAAACCACGTATAAGCGGGCTTGGTCGCTATATAAAGAGTTCACATCAGACAGCTAGACCTAGTTTTCTCTCCCAGTTTCAATAACCAATTCGGCCCTTTTCATAGCGCACGTAATCAACAAGAAATATGCAGAATCTTCGATATCCGCTTTTGTTTCTGCAGTTGGCAATGTGCACAAACTCAGCTGCTTCGCAGAAACTTCTTCCTCTTTCCTTATTAAAAAACTCATTCAAACCATTCACAAAAGTAAATCTCACGATGTTAGTTTTTCCAATTGACAAAGTTGTACTGGATAAGCTTACAGTTTCTATGATGCATAACATCTCAGACCATTTCAGGCGTACCATGTATTCGGCCATATTTACATTTGCTTCCTATGTCTTTCTCATACAGGAGAGATTACATTGCAAAAACTGAATGATAATTTGAAACAATTAGCTCTAGTGACTTTTTCCCACAAGCGACTTACAATCACTTTTCGAC
The DNA here is from genome assembly GCA_028554795.2 of Sinohyriopsis cumingii. Classification (NCBI taxonomy): domain Eukaryota; kingdom Metazoa; phylum Mollusca; class Bivalvia; order Unionida; family Unionidae; genus Sinohyriopsis; species Sinohyriopsis cumingii. The sequence goes on along the minus strand of CM068835.1, from coordinate 119,215,269 downwards.
AATTCAAACCCTCAGGAGCAATGCTCCACTGCGCTCATTTACAAATATACCTAACCCTCAGGAGAAATACTCCACTGCCGCTTTTTAAGGTTCTTAGCTTTGTAACGCGTGAATAATTGTTTCTAAGATCGCCATTCGGCCGTGTGTGCTACTTTTTCCTTCAGGTCTCGCAGGTTCGCATACCTAGATCCCTGCACGTCGACCGTGCTTTGCTGGGATGGCATCCACTCGATCGGAACTACTCTGCGTCTACCTGCCTTTTCGAGCCCGATGAGCGCTTGAAGATACTCTCACAGCTCCGGAAGACCAACAGCGGATTCAGGAAGTACTCGGATCCTTTGTAAAGTTTCTTCCCAATCCTTCATACATGCTGCATATATCATAACTACCCGGGCGTATGTGAGTGCACTACTGCATCGACACTACAGACTTCATCAGTTTAATATGGATCAACATTGATATTTTCTTTTCTTTGATGCTGGACATATTTGTTTATTTGCCCCACCAACCTTTTGTGGCTGCCAGAAATTCGGCAAACTCTGTTTGCTGTATTACTATTTATGGCGGTTGCAGCCGAAACTTTCTGTATTATTCACTATCATTGTTCAATTTCTTTGCATGTTTACTCTTTAGACTTTGTCTAAATTGTTATGTTATGCTGAAAATACATAGCAAATGTTTGGTTCACTAATACCATTTATTTTCAATACAAAGTCACGAAAGTGGCCAGCATCAGAAACAACGTTTATCTTTAGTTATGTATCCATATACTTTGACTTTGTAATATTTGCACGACTGACCTAGTGAATCATGCCTTTTCACTCTCAATCTTCCTTTCTATTCTATCGATGTCTTAAAGAGTAGGCTTGTGTATGCACAATTAACTTTACAATCTCATCAAACACGTTAATAATACAGAACCCTGTGTTTCCATTCGCTTTCTTTATGTCAGTAATTTGCACGCCTCTTCTACATGCGTAAGAAAACAGCACATAAAACTATCAACGCTCGAGTAAGGACATTTACAGGTGTGACTGGGTCTACATTTTCCTGCCAGCTTATCCATCTAACGCGCTGTCAAGGGCCGATATCTTTAAAGTTTTTAATCACGTGTTCTATACAGCCAGTCCCAATGCTTTCCCACCGGCTGCACGCGGAGGGATTCTCTCTGCTAGGGACTTTGGCGTCAGTTGAGTCAATTTCCTTCTGGAGTGCGGACGTGTTGGTCTTTTTCTGTAGAAATTTTTTCCACCTTCACCCCGTCATACCTCCCTGTATATAATTGTTATATGCTATCTATTTCTTAATGATATGTTTTTCTTTCTCTATTTTTTCAGAATTTAGGTGGTTGCATCCGCAGTAATTCTTACAAGGTTATACGGTTTCTAAAGTCTCGTTGTTTTATAATGCCGCTTGTCTCAGTGTTTCATTTGTTAGCACCTGCACTGGATATATTTTGTTCGAACAGTTATATTTCTGTAAATACCTAGTTTATGTTTTGAGTCTGCTCAGTATATAACATTCATGATTACGGTGACTGCAGCCTAAAAAAAATTATGTAGTATTTGCTATGTCTCATTGTTCAATTTCTTTGCACGTTTGCTCTATAGACTTTGTCCAGATAGCTATGTTATGCTGTAAATACATAGCAAAGTTTTGGCTCACTAATATCATTTATGTTTAATCCAAAGTCACGAAAGTTTACCAGCATCAAACAAAATGCTTCTCTTTGTTTTAATTTTGTACCATATACCTTGACTTTGTAATATTTGCACGACTGACCTAGGGCATTCTGTCTTTTCACTCTGTTCCTTTTGATGCTACCAATGTCGGAAGGATTAGACTGTTGTGTGCAATTTTACAATCTCATCAAACACATTAATTATACAGAACCCTGTGTCCTCATTCACTTTCTTTCTGACAATAACTTGCACCCCTCTTCTACATGCTTAAGAACACACATACAAGATATATTTAGATATTAAATCAGTTGGAAAGACTTCTCAAGATCAAATAAGGGAATATTTTGAAGGTACGCTTAGAGTGAGACTAATTTGTATATTAAGTCCTCTCTTTTTCTCCTTGTTTTAAAATGATTTTCTTCTAATAGTGACTGAAAATGGAGTAACTGGAATCTCTGTTACCAGTGAATTATAAAATATGATTTTGTTATTTAGTCCTGATGGCTTATTCATTACTGATGATACTGGTTTGAAATTTCAAAGATAGACACACTGGAGCTCTTTTGTGTGGAATGAGGTCTTACTGTAAAAATGAATAAGACAAATATTACTGACTTTTAGAGCAACGGTAGATTTATGAAGTCTGAAATTTGGATCTATCGTAATGATGATATCAAAATTTTAATTTAATGCAACTGCTTCATAGCAGATTAATTGGTCAAAAGCAATTGAAAGACTTATTATGCAAGCTAATACCGCTTTAGTTACAGTCAAGCAATTAATAACAAAACTTGCATCCCCATTACCAAACACAATATTCAGATTATTTAATATTCAAATTAACCCAATTTTCCCTATTCATCAGAAATTGGGATACAAGAAACAAAGAGAAAAATTCCAGCAACAGTTTTGTAAATTTGATTTATCTCTTGGAAGACAATCTTCAATCATTGAATCTTTTGTTGAATGTTACGTTATAACAGAAGCTATAAAGTTTTATATAAATCTGCGTGCTCACAGCACATCTGACCAACCCAAAATCGACGACGCTAACTCACGCGGGTTGCAATCGCAGATGCACGCGTATGCAAATAATCACCCATTCAAACAACCGGTTAAAAAATATTTGAAAATCTATTGCAAAATGTCATTTGACTTGAAGACTTGAATGCAGTAATTATTTTTCATAAAGTAATATCAAGCAGTACTGTCAAGTATACCACAATTTCTTTAACATAATGATTTACAAGATAAAGACTAAATTCTATTGTTTATAAAACTATATTTCTTCAAAAATTGATCAAGAAAAATAAAACAGTTGATTATAATGTAGATGCATAAAACAAAGTCAATGCTAGTTATGTTTGTATCATACTTTGTTCATATTGCATGTTGGTAAATGAGCCAAATATTTTTCACTTTTTATGATTTAGCTTTGAGTTTCCTGTTTATTTAACGGGGCATTATAATGTCTGGGAATATTGCGATTATGTCACAAGGAATGGCGAGAAATGAACTACAGCGATGTATTGCGCAAGGTGTAAAAATAGAATTTGGATTGCGTCGTGGAATGTAGGTCACTAATTTATTTTGAAGCAAATACATAACTACAGCGATATTAGTTGGTGTGCAGGCTTCGGTCAACAACAAAAAAAGCGTTGGCAGTGGGTAAGGTTGTGATGCTAGCAAAACGAACGATACATTTAAAGTTGTGGTTAAATGAGCTGTTATAAGTTTAATTAAAGTGAGAATAACGAATGTATCATACTATATTGACCAAGTTGTTAGTTTCAAAGTATATGAGATATCATGATCTTGAATCAATTCAGGAAATATTTATAATAAAAATAAAAATATTATTTTATTTAGTCTGTGTTTACAAGTAATTAAACAATTTGCTTTTTTGTTTATATAATTAGATATTTTTAACAAACAATGATAGGAAAACTTGAAGTTATGTAAATTTTTGGCATGTTAGATGTATATATCTTCATCCATAGCCATTTTTAGCAAGTCTATTTTTACAGAATTGATTTGTAAACTCGCTTATATCACATAAGCTTCTAAGTGCATATAGCTGAGCGTTAAATTTCGCTTGCCTAGCAAATGGGTTCTCGTGCAAATTAAGTTGGAGAATGTTGGATACATTCAAGAAAACTAATTTCCGAGGTCCTCTCATATATAGGCAATTATCCTAATGTAGTGAAGCGTGAGCAAGCCCTCCTCCTTATTATGATCAACATCAAATATATTGTCTGTTATCAAGCCATCTTATAAGCTGACTTGTTCGCACAATATAGGGTAAGTGGTTTTTGTATGCCAATGACACTTTCACGAGATAGATTAATAAAAAGTCTCAAGAGTCATGTTCTTAGTAATGTTCCCTTTGATAGGAATTATCGACCCAAGTTTACTTGTCCCTTATTAATTGATATTGACTAAGATTCCAACCATCAGGGCAAATCAAATTACTCAGTTCTGGAGATGAGTTCGATCTACATTGGACGTTATGCACTTTGTGAAACAAAAATTAGATTCTTGCTCGATTAGCTACGCTATGTAGAATTGATACCAACCGACCAAATAATATAACATCTTTGATTTGGCTCTTTTCACACTCCATCATTTTCTTCTTGAAAAGTTCAGTCACAACTGCAAAATGTAATTCTTTTTTTCACATAACAAAGCACCATTGCTTTACCAATTTTTTTCAAATGGTAGTTGGAACGGTAGCTCTCAACTCATTGGACATCGGCTGCACTATCAGACTTTTTATTTAAAAGTCGTCATTGATTTACAGCGAAACTGTGTGCTCTAATTATAAGAACAGTTGCTTCTCAAATGCTGGACGGTTTTGAAAGCTATTGCCTAGTTAATGGTCTACAATTTTAACCTATATGCATAGTTAATGGATCACAGTTTGAACATCTACTGAGCATTTGTTGGATCACATTTGCATGCACTTAGAAGTCAATGGTAAAGTTGTTTTGCTTAATCCCATCAAACGTGAATTAATGACATAAAATTAATGTTTTGGGAATGTGCTTAGTTTCCGACCACCTGAATTATAAATGATAATTAACAGTATATAGTGCACGTACTGGATCACAAACGTTGTACTATCCACTTTAAATGGGTTTAAAGACTGTTACAAAAGTATGAGTACAATCGTCGTTTGTTTGTCAAAATCCCCATCCATAAGGCGATCTTACGAAATCTTTCATTCTTCCAAAAATCCCAGACCACTCATGGCGTGCATCATGTTTTAAAACATTTTCAAAAATCCCTCGACGAACGCCAACACATTCTGGATCACCATTTAAAACATCACTAAGTCTAAAAAAATTTGAGCGAAAAGTTACAGACCTGTGATCGATGATAACATGGTTTGTCGACCAAATTAATTCAAAACTTGAAGCGATTGCTGATTACTAGGTTAGATTCAAATGTCAAACCATGAAGTCTTATAAATTTCACCCAACAACTCATTATTACAAGCAAACATAAAAGTCACTTACATATTTAGAAATAAACAAGTGATCAACGTCACAAGATAGACATATATAGATAAAAGTAGTGAGCAAAGCGAACAAGTTTTTCAAAAGATTAAAGACATGAAAAATGATAACTTTATAGTGAAGTTTCTTGTCTTCAGGCACAACTACAGAAGTCGCTCCTAATTCAGAAAATGAAATAATTCATGAAATTCACTTGGAAGAGAAAAATAAACACACAAATAAAACAACTAATATTAAAAGGAATAAAAGGGGTAAAATGTAGCGCATGTTTGGAAGGGTTTGTTTTTCCTCAAGTACACATATAATTATCCATATTTAAATAATTTTCAGTACATTCTGAAATTTACCTAGCTAGTGCATTTGCTATGTTTATAGTCTTGATTCTGACCCAATATTAAGCGACAGAGTATTTTCAGAGAATTATAATTGAGACCTAGATCAAGCAGAGGGTATATATTATTGTTTATCTAAAATTAACCAACTGTTACCTTAACATCTTGAATCATTTTTATTGTTGTGTTCAGTTATTCATTTAGGTGGATTTATGTATTGATATTATTATTCACCTGAAGTACAAAGTGCTCATAAATAATATTCTTGGACTTGAAAATTAATTTGAAATGATAGTGATTTCAGATAAGAACATTTTAGATTTAAATACTGTGATACATGAAAAGACTGTTGGCACATCATCACAACGCAGACAACTTGCAGATTAGCATATTTGAGACTACAGGCACATCAGCACATTCAATAGTGGAATAAACTTTGAATACCACTGGAACTCAAATGGAACTCAATACATTTGGACTCTGAAAGAACTTTTAGGATTCTTTGGAATTTAAGTCACATTACTGCAAGCTCTTTTTAAATTTGTATTTTGTATTCTAGGTAAATAATTATTTTTCGAATTGTACAAACTTTTTCCCACTGTTTCTGTTATTTAGTTGAAAACAATAGAGTCGTAACATAAAATTGGGGATTCGTCCTACGAATTTCTTTAAATTGCTTTAGAAAGCTTTGTTTCTGAAATTTACATTCACTTTCTTTCAGAATTTTCAAAGTCTCTGGTCTTTCAATTGTACATATTTGAGAACTTTATAGTAAAACCAAGAAGCGTTCACAACGTAATCTAAACTTAAGAACTTTGTTTAAATCCTATTCAGGAAGTCTAAGAATCCATGAAAAAGGATGAATTACTCCAGCTTGCCAGACAATATTATGTCTCTGATGCTAAGATGTCTTTAAAGAAGCAAGAAATTAAAGGTATTTTGTTCCAATAGTTGGCGCAAAAGATCTTTTTGGATAAAAGTGTTTTTAGTTTAATTAAGAAGTTTTTATCTGGCTCTTAGATGAAATTGGTATAATTGAAATTAAACCATAAGATGGAAATAGAGTTAAGATGCTTCAGAACGAGAAAATAAAGAGAAAAATACAATTGGAGAAAGAAGAAAGACAGAAAGACAGACAAATGCAGTTACAGAAAGAAGAAGGATAATTGCAATTGCAGAAAGAGGAAAGTGAGGGAGTAAAATATAAAGAATATATTGGATAATGTAGATGCAAATGCAATTTAAAAAGGAAGATGAGAAATATTGATGCAGAGAGAACAAGAATAATTGATAATACACATGCAGAAATGAGAAAAGAAGTTTCAATTTAGATTTAATGAATTAGAACTAGCAAGTGGTCCCCCCCCATTTGCACACAAGTTTAGCTTTTGACGGTACCATAAATATTAGATTTGTGTATCCTTTCAACGAAAACGAAGTAGATAAACATATTCTTCATTCTGAATCAATTTCCGAAAATTTGTATAAGCAAAGCTCGTGACATGAACATTTCGCTGTCATTATAGCAAAGTGCTGATTATGGTCTAGTCTAAGTATATATCTTGAACTATTATGAGTTGGTACCTGAGTCATGTGGACAGAGAATTAGGAATTCTGAAATAGAAACTGGACAAACCCATATCGAATATGCAGGAGGAAAAGAATAATGTTTTGATAGGTGATGCTCAGCCACGAATGTTGGTGAAGACTTCGTCAGTCACAGATAACTCATGTTAATTCAACAGTGCAAGATTTGCGTCAATAGCGACATTAAGACCTACTTTGATGACCAAAAAGTCGAATCTCTAGTAGATGGGTATATAATCTTATGCATAAATTACTAATTCTTGCCTTAACATCTTGAATCAGAATCAATCCTATTGTTGCTTTCAGGTTTTCATTCGGGTGTAATGTTTTTATTCAAATTATTATTCATTGGAAATATAACTGGTACATCAGCATTTTCGAAACAGAAGGGAAATCAAGTTCAATATCGGAATATACTTCGAATACCTTTGGAAAAATTGGAACTTTATACATTTGGATTTATGATAGTATTTTTAAGACTCTTTGGGATTTAATTCACAATACTAAAAGTTCTTTTTAAATCTTTACTTTGTATTTTTGGAAATAATTTGTTAAATTTTACAAAACTTGTTGGTTTTCGCGCTTTTCTGTCACTTAGTTTAAGACCATAGAGTCGTGACAATAAGAAGAGAGCATCGAGTTTTTGTTGACAACAATGCCTCTGGCAGACCGGTATATTGCCGTGAGTCAAGACTGCATGTCGCTCATATTTTGTTGCCTAGGTTTTTAGAACTGTACATCATAATCGTCACCATACCGAAAAATGACTACGTCTCAAATTGCCTTGCATCTGCTACAGTCGTTAAAGACCATACTTTTATATCTTTGAACCATATTAAGAAGCTGATTGGTAAAGTTAAATTGAATTTGGAAAGTGCTGCTCCATAGAAATAATAATGTGTATAGTCGATTCATACTTAGAAATAATTTTAAAGTAAAATCGATAGTTATTGAATATGACTTAAGAGTGGAAGCGGAACATCCGTGCATAATAATTTATTACATACATTTTTAATCTGATACGTGCCTTGTGTGTTATCAAGGTCCCTGAAACTGGAATCTACAGTGAAATCTTACCATTCCCAGTCTTGTCTTAGTTATTAATCCTCTTTCCACTATATCTAGTCCCTAATACATCTCACAGAGTCAAAGTTTAATTTCAGGACTGTTCTGTAAAGCTGAAAGTGATTGCGTTAATGTAGCGGAGCTGCATGACAAAGTTCTATTGATGCAGAGGAGTTGCGTGACCAATTTGAACTAATGTGGAAGAGCTGCGTGACCAAGCTGCATTCATGTGGATTAGTTGCTTGACCAGTTTTCATGAATATGGAGGAGAGGAGTGACCAAGTTAAATTGTTGTGGAGGAGCTGCATGACTAAATTCCATTAATACGAAAGAGGTGCATTTTGATGTGCATGAGCTTGGTGACCAAGTTGCACTGGTATTGATGTTGAAATGGTGTGGAGGAGTTGGGATGATGTGGAGGAGTTGGGTGACCAAGTTGTATTGATGTGGAGGGGTAATGCAACCATGTTAAAAGATGTGGAGAAGTTACGCGACTAAGTTACATTAGTGTGGAGGAGTTGCATTGCTTTAGTTAATGAAGGCTGTAACATACAAACGTAAATATAGGATTGTGAATTCTACTCGAAACGCTTTGACATCATATTCTGCCCACCATCATAAGGATCCCATATATGTACAGAACCATGTTTTAAGCAAATTACACTTTGAATAGATTATCTTATGAAACAATCGCAGAAACATTATTACCGCAGTTGAAATTGGTCCAAAAGTGCCCACATAAAATGTTGTCTAGGCCTTGTTTGTTCCTTATTGTCTGTTTCAATGTTATCTTCACATCCCAACAACATGTTTGTTATTTCGTGTCTTCTTTGGACAGAAATACTTCCGATCCAATTTGGTTGCAGACTTGGCTTTCGTTTAACTACTATACGATTATCAAGAATAAAACACTAGCCTATGTAAACTTATTTGAAAAGGACTCTGATAATAGAGACCACTTAAGATAGTACTTCGTACAGATAAACCAAAAAAATGTGTAAACATCCTACCGTGAATTGATGCTTGAGGTGGTATGCCAATTTGTGTGGACTTAGTTGTTACTACAAGGAACGAATTTAAAGAAGCACCGCGTGAAAACCAAGGAATCCTCCCCCCTCCAAAGTAATTGCCAGTTTTACCAAAACTAGAAAGAAATTGACAACCACGAAAATATTCGAATTCATGGTATCTATCAATGCATTTATGTATCTACGTATCACATCAGACTGTGTTATTCGTACTTCAGTTTCCACTTCGACATTTGCAAGAGATTAATTGTATAAAATTAGCCACGTAGTCGCTACATCGTAAACCAGTTAGATCGAGATGCAGCATTGGGCATTTGAAGATATTGTTAAAGTACAATCACACACCCGCATCTTGATGAAGATGACATAGACAAATGAGTCTGTTATGCCAAGTAGAACTTGCTTATTGACTAAACTGTCATTTTCTCTTAGATATTTTCCCTCGTAACATTGAAGCGTAGACCTTTTGTGGAATCCGCTATTTCAAATTTCTCTTCAAATCATCAATCAGAGAAAATTACTTCCAGCGAAATAGTATATTAAAGGTTTGTTGGATTCGGTCCCGACTTCGTCTGAATGATTTTTTTTCCTATATCGAATAAATTAAACTGGTATTTGCATCACCATAAAATAACGTTTTCCACATTGTATTTTAATTCAATTCGTTGAACCATACTATTAACAGCGTCTGCATTTCAAAGGCAAAACCGGCTTGTTGTTGCACTCTCACTAGCATCCTTATGTTATGTATATTCTTATGTTACTTGTTTATGCTCGAATAAACAGTAACAGAAGAAAGAATGAAAACAAAAAGCTTTGAAAAATTTAACAAATAAGTTTTTCCCTGGAAAAAAACACTATAAAAAACGAAAAATATATGAACTCAAGGTTTTAACAATCAAATCCAAAAACAATCTAAGAATAATCCACGAATTAAATTTTAGAAGTCCTAGTAATAAAATGTTCTAATGAATTTTAGTTCTAGTCTAGGCGAAAATCCAAAATGGATGGCGATGACGTATACTGTAGTCAGTATAGATCTGATGTGTACAGTTCTTTGTGAACTACAGAAAACAGTATTCTTGTGCTTGAATTCCGAATACAGTTTTATTAAATGTCTTTGTCAAGAATTCTGAATATTCACTCAAATATTTCCAGGGAAAAGAATTGATATTTTAGAATCAAAGTAATTTGTATAAAAGTTATAACTCCAAACTGTCACACCAAAACGTACATCTTACACGTACCAGTGTTCAGGAGCCCAACTCAGAAATATCTCTATAAATAAAGGTTCTACAGTAACTTGAGACGTAAAACATTCATGGATGAGGGTCACGTGATCACATTCTAGAAAGAATTTGAAGGAATCTACAAGTCCAATCGCATGTAAACCAGTACAGCCTCGATTCCACGATTATCATTCTTACATTGAAAATAAATTACAAAAAGCAACTGTTTACTTGCCCCTCAATCAAGACCAGGAACAAGGTCAGCATAAGATATAAAGTTCGATGTTTACAATTAACTCTTACGTTAAACTAATTACTGTAAAATATCAAATTCCTAGTAAACAAAATAAATTATTTTGGCATATAATGAAATTTAAAGCAATAAAAAGATTTTAAAACTTACTATCAATTAAATTAAATCAAATTGTATCAGATTCCTCTGCATTATACGCCATCTTGACGTATCAATCCCTAACCCTCCACCTTCATCTGCTACTAAGAGAAACCTCTGCATGATAAATAAAACCAAACTTATGCATGACATCCAAGCAAACCTAACAACTTGCTTACCTCCTACAGCAGAACAACTCCATAAATGCCTGCGTCCATTGCTCGACAAACACGCCCCAGCTACCAAGTGCAGAATATCAATTCAAGAGTGTTTTCCATGGTATAGCAGTGTTAGGGACCAGCTACGCACTGCTAAAAGAGACCGCCGTAAAGCTGAAAGGCTTTGGCTTTCCACCAGACTCACTATTCATAAGCAAATATATGAAGCCGCTAAGAAGAATGTCACAAATATAGTCCATGCAACGAAATCAACCAACCACACTACTAAGATCATGGAAAGTTCCAGCTGCAAAGATCTCTTCGAGATTACTAACAAGCTAATGTTAAGGAACAAATCAACACCACTTTCAACTATCTTCTCTCCAGTCAACCGTCTGGACATGTTTGCAAATTTCTTCTGTGACAAAGTACAGACCATTAAAGAAAGCGTGACACCACAATTTCAACTGACTCGTCGTCACCATACAGTTGGGATACAGAATTTGAGCGGCAACCATTATCAGCATTTGAACCTGTCTCTATGGATTTCGTACGTACAATCGTGATGAAGAGTGCACCAAAGTCATGTGAACTTGATCCAATTCCAACATCACTGCTGCTTGAATGCTTAGATCCAGCATTGCATTCACTAACTGATGTTATTAATACCTCTCTCTCATCAGAGGAATTTCCATCATTTTTCAAAACTACCATTGTAACGCCTCTGCTGAAGAAACCAACACTAGACAATAACGATTTAAAGAACTACCCGCCAGTTTGTAATCTCCCAATCATATCAAAAATTTTAGAAAAGGTTGTTCTATCCCAGCTTGTATCTCATCTGAATTCAAACAGTCATTTTAGGAATGTACAATCTGCACATCGCCCTTGCCACAGTACTGAACCTACTCTTCTAAAAGTAGTTCATGACAATCTCTCTGATTTGGATAGCGGAAAGATTACAGTCCTCACCCTGTTTGAGATATCTTCAGCATTTGACACAATAGACCATTATATATTACTTCACCGTCCCCAGCATGTATTTGACATTCATCATACAGCCTTACTGTGGTTCAAGTCATACTTGGTCAAAAGGACACAAATTGTATCTGAATACACTCCAGCCCAGTTGATCTATGTTGTGATGTTCCACAGGGGTCTGTTCTTGGACCTGTTTTCTTCAATCTATACACTCAACCGCTCTCAAGTGTCATAGATCATCATCCAGTGTCTCACCAGTTGTACGTTGATGAGAAATATACAAATCTAGCCACCCAACTGAAGTTGATGCTACCATCCAAGGTATAGAGAGGTTCATTTCTGATGTGAAATCATGGATGACATGTAACAAGCTGCAGATGAATGATGATAAAACTGAATCAATTTTGATTACAACACAAAGACTTTCTCATTCTCATCCTTTACCTCAAACAATAAATATCAGCAACACCAACATTAAATTCACACAATCAGTACGAAACATAGGTGTTACTCTGGACAGTACTCTCACATTGCACCAACATGTCATGAACATATGCAAGGCTGCATATCTTGAGCTGAGAAGCATCCGCTCCCTTCGCAAATATCTTTCAGTTGATGCCACTAAAGCACTTGTGTGTTCATTAGTACTTTCAAGACTGGACTATTGTAACTCAGTTCTGTCTCGTTCATCTCAATATGTACTCCAACAACTTTAAAAAGTTTAAAACACAGCTGCTCTGATCTTACTTAGAGTACCACGATCAGAGCACACCTCCCCTTTGCTCTGTACCCTATACTGGCTATCCATTCGATCCAGACTCAAACACAAAATATTGTTCTCTGTGCTACGTTTCACTGACGGACTCTAGTCCAACATACCTGTCCGACCTCACCCATTTGTACACACCAGCAAGATAATTATGCTCCACTTCTGACAATCGTATACTCATTATTCCCCCTATGAAACAAACTCATTTGGACAGCGTTCTTTTGCATACCAGGGCCCAGCAACGTGGAATGAATTGCCCACTGAACTTAGACACAAAGACACAGTGATCAAATTCAAAAGTGCTCTCAAAACTCACTTATTTTGCCTGCAAGAATAAACTTAAAGACCTAATAATGTTTCCTACCTTGAATATTTTCAGCATGTTTTTTATGTTTTCTAATTTCATGGTGTTTGTGTTTGTAATCATATCATTATTTATGTTTTTTATCTTATAGGTGTTGTATAATGTTGTAAAGCGCTTAGAGCTTCTAAAGATTAGGCGCTCTACAAAGTCCTCATTATCATTGTTATTATTATGTCAGCCAACCGCCACAATTGGTCGACGTATCTCAGTAAATTTAGAGTAGTTCAGACAAGCAATCTAGTTAAGGTAACTAGCTTCTACTTTAGTCACGTTGATGCTATACATCCTCATTGCGAAATACTGCTTACAGTGAAATGATGGACAACAGCTTGTTTTGTCTCAGATCTTAAAAATATATGTTCGATTCCAGGTTAGTGCCTGTAATGTTGTTATAAACAATGTTTCGTTAAAGATATACACTGCTCCAAAGACACAAAACGAGTAGATACATATCGGAGTTGGCTTTTCTTAGAGACTAATTATTCCAAACACTACGACCGTTTGATTCAATCGGCTGAGATCTTAAGGAGAACAAAAGACAGTGAAAATATAGAATAATAATAAAAACACTATGGAAGAAAACCTTATTTTGAAGTATCATCTGCGACCGTAATGCCAATATTTAAATATTGGCATATCTTCTAAGAAATGAATTACCACGTGACCTCGTATGCCCAATTTTGTCGTAACGTACGATGCCTAGGACTTCATTTTAAAAGTTCAAATCTGCAGTCAAAATTTACCGTACACGTGTCAACTATTTTCCCCACATTTCATGTCCCACCTTATTTCCTTAGGTTTAACTCTAAAAGGCATGTAACACTATGTTTGCTGAATAAAATACTTATTATTCTGAATTAGTTCTTTGGGAGAACACATGCTGCGTGGTATATTTTATTTTATTTATTCTTTTAATTTAATCATGGTAATTAGACTTTACATATAAGGTAGAGGAATATCAGGTGCTAACTGGCAGTTTCTTTGGCGGAAATGGAGATGCGAGTTTGTTTGCCGAGAAAATTACAGATCATTCACAGTGATATTCATGGGATTTAAGCTAATTGGTGACAATTTTATTTTCTTTAATTTTGTTTACTTCAGTACTTTTGTAGTGGTTTTAAAAAATTTGAAGTTTACGTGCATAATGTTTAATCTTAACATTCTATTTACTGAGAAAATAAAGCTGTCGTGTTAATTATTTCATCACTACAATATTCACAAATGATAAAATAGAATATGGCATCTGTGGATTGCATCCGTTATATCTATTTATATTGGTCTGTTTTTTTTTTTTCTCTCCTGAGAAATGAAAATTGACAGACGTAATGTAATAATCGGGAGTTTTCTGCGAAAAATCGGGAGATATTCCGAGATCGAGAGGTAAGTGTGGAAATACCCCCCAAATCGGAAGGTTTTTATCCCGGCTTGAGAATTGACAGGTATGAACTGTCCGGGATTGTGGAATTACAGTCAGGGTTAGTGGGTTAATTTAAGTCACCAGCCCGGGTTCCTGTGCCTAAATAAAATTTCTTTGAGCAATGACCAGTACAATACATAAACTATTTATACCAGACATGTATATACTATCAGATTTGTCAATACGCTAACTGTAGCCTGCATGTAAAATCCACTGTAATTAATTCCTATGAAGGAAACTTCTTAATGTTTAAATTAGTTACTTATGAGTTCTGCTTTGCATTTTTATTTGTGGTTTTTTGTTGTTGTGTGAAGCACTAATGCATAAGTTACGACCGATGAAAACCTTTCTCAATGCCTTTTACACCTCCCCGGTAATGGATATTGTTTCACACAGAAGTCGGTCCCCGTTCTAGTCTCTTCGCCCAGAATTCAGCATTATCTCTCAGCGTTTCAGTGTTGGATGTATATATTCAAGACATTAGTCCTTAAGTGGTGTGTGTGTTCGGGGTAGGTAATGAATATGACACTTACATATAATACGATTGAACCTTATCCTTCTTAAATGAATTTATTGTATTGTGGTAAATTTTTAATTTTTACATTGGGCACCATCTCTTAATCCTTATCACATTTGTGCACAGCACACGATGTATAAGTATTTATTTTAAAATGTACGTTGCTTTTTTATATTCCCATTATATGAAATGTGAGCACCTTCTTATTTCGTCTGCTGTCGGGTCTTAAACACATTGTTAACACACAATTCAACAGATACATATTTGTTGTGTGCTCTCCCCGGTTGATCTTTTCAGACCGTTTGGGGAGGTCCTCCTGACCTACTTGTAATTTTAATTATGTATATGCTATATGTTTGAATGCTATTGCTTTTATTAGTTATGTCTTTCATAATTCTAATGTTATATATATATATATATATATATATATATATATATATATATATATATATATATATATATATATATATATATATATATATATATATATATGTTATGATATTGATTTTCTTATAAAGATGAAATTATATCTATTCCAGACATTCGTCATCTCACAGTAAAAACGTTTCTCTCCTTTCTGCATCTTTTTCTCGGTTCTGTCTCTCAAATGATCTTCGCTTATCTATGTCTGCTTGTTTTGTCGAAGTTGATGGGTTTGGTTCGGTTGTTATTGTATCTGGTATTGTCGTTGCAGTTGACATCATGAATTCTGGGCAATCGTCATAATCTTCTAAGTACTTATTTATCTGATCGTCTGTCCGTTGGGCTAATTGTGGTTTTAATTTTGGTGTTCCACTTGTTCTAGTTTCTGTTGTAGTTTTTGATTTCTCTTTGCTTCGCTGTTTTTCTCCTATATCTGTTTCCCTTGTTGTGTGTTTTCTTTTCTTTGTAGTTGGCTGCCTTTGATTCTTTGTTATTTCTTCCATCCTTTGTTTGTCTTTGGGTTCATCAGCTTTCTGTTTTACCGTTACTTGTTTCAGCAAATTCTTTTGTTGATGTTGTTGGGCTTGTTTTAGTTCTATGTGTTGTCGTTGTTGTTCTCCTTGTTGGTTTTGGGGGTTGTGATTTCCTTGTTTCTTTTTTTCTATGTGTTGTTCTTGTTGTTGTTGGTTTTGTCCAGTCTGTTGCTTTTGCTGTTCTTTCTTGTTTTGTTCAAAGTTATGTTTGCCCTCAATTTGTTGCACTTTCTGTCTTACTGTCTCTTGTTCCTGATTCTCTTGTTGTTGTTGTTGTATTTGTCCTGGCAGTTGTTGTTGTTGCTGTTCGTGTTTTGGAGTATTTGTGCGGAGTATGCCCCGTCTTTCCGCATCTGTTACATATTCTATGGTAGATGCAGCCCTTGTATCATGTTTTAACAAGAAATCTGTGTAAATAAAAGGCCCTTTTGATTTCATTCCGATTTAAAGTATTATGACTCCATCATAGATGGAAAATCCTGGGACATTTACCAGTCTTGAGTTTTCTACTTTAATTCCAAGCTTCTTTTTAAAACATTCTACAGTACCATCTAGGGGCATCTCTATTGGGATATCAGACAGATGGAGTTCACCTGTCTGTTTCTTTATCTTTTTTGTATTGTTTCCGGTTTTTTCACTGCTACAATTTCTCCCATGATGTTTATTTCTATATACGGTAAGACTGGTGAGTTCCCTCGTGGTGTTACTATGTATCCCTCGTAACCCTTTCTATGTATCGAGATTATTTGTTGTACTATGGCGAGGTTCACGACTCTTAGAGCTATTATTACCGTTGAAGTACTTGATACCCTTTCTCTCGGTATACTAAACATATCTAAATATTGGGTTCCCTCTTGATAGATGCATTCTAGAAAAGATCCTTCTTCTGTGTCGATTCGCTTTGTCTTGAAATATTTCTCCAGATTTCGTATAGCGTTATGAGCCTATGTCATTTTTTTCTTGCTTTCCTCGTCGTCTGAAATTTGTTCACTCCGTGTATATTCTCCCGAATTTTGTATTTTTAAAAATAATGTTAGAGTTCAATTTCACGATTCTACAACCACATTTGAGAAGTTTGACACATGCGCTGTTACGAGCAGCCTTGGTTGCTAACTCTTTCCTTGGAGCCATTCCTCCTGTGGACTTTCTGGCTGGCTGTTTTGTTCGTGCCATGGAAAGAGTTTGAGTAAAATTGTACTACTTTGTTCCTCAGTAATGAGTGTCAGAATCAGGTACAGTTATGAGTATATCTCAGAAGCAGATTCAACTTTTGAATGTGCAACCCAAATCTTGTCTCCTCCTCCCGATCGCCATGTTTCTGCTTGCATTCGAGGACTGGCTAGTATTGTGTCACGGGTCCAAGTGATCTGTCGTCTCAACAAAACTCGGGAAAACTCGGCAATTTACGGAATCGTGGTATCTTCCGCGCAATATAATCACTACCCGCCTACGATATTTAATTTGTAAACATTACAGTCTAATTACAATTTGGAGAGAATTACATACATTGAAGGAAAATTTTTATTTCTGGTCTCCTTTAAAGTTTGCGCAAAGCGCTGTGTTCCATTTGACCGTGATATTCCATTTTAGTATACGTACATTTATCTGTTGTTATAATGAAGGTCCATTTATACTAGTTTTAAGACGTCTCGAAATAATGATTGTTTAAGGCGTATGTTTGATTAAATGAGGCTACCATTCACGACTGAACATAAAATCGATCAAGATATCGCAAGCATTTTCCACTATTATTTCGGCATTCGTATGTTCTGTAGAACTACATATGTTTTATAGCAATAACCAGCGCATGCCATTTCTTGTCAGCTTACATGTATGCTTCCTTTTAGTGATTGTGTATCTTTTAGGCATCGGAGTTATTACAGTGTTTGCTTTCTTGGGATGACGCAGGCCTGCATTAGTCCTGAATAGAGCACTCACTATTCCCGATTGTCGCTCCTTTAACAGCTGTGTTAGTTTTTTTTTTTGTACTTATGTTTAACAGCGAATCAACAACACTTGCATGGATATATGGTGCCGAGGCAATAAGAGTAAAGTACCTTGTTCAGAAATATCAAACACTTGACCACCTTGTACAGAAGTATCAAACACCTTGACCCGGCTGATCTTTTTTAAGGATAGGAACCTCTTCACTGTGACTGTCACTTAGTCACTGCGTCTCGCCCTTTAAAAACTTCGTTGGAATTAAAAATGAATTTAGTAACACAATATTCGAACTACTATTTAATTTATCTCATCAGTGTGCAACCCCTATTGATTTTAATAACTAAAGGCATTTCGGATATAAAATTTAACAAAACTTAGTTCATTTAATTTATAATTTAAAACTGATCGTCGTCATGGGGTCTCTAACACTGTAGTCTTGTTCGCATTTCAAAGTAAACAGAAGCTTGTTTGCGTGGGCGTGTCTATATTATCGTACAATATATGTTATTTAGTTTGCTGTCTTCGATAGACTCGAAATAATTCCTTAACTATGTGTTACATATATCTGATTTACTTCATATTTATTTTAGTTTTATTCTTTGTTCGTCAGCTTTAAGTTTCTTTTCTATGAAATGCTATTTTAATAAAATCTTGTTTTAGTGATTTGGAATTTTTTTCTCCAGAAAATAGATTGACCTTAACTGTTCATTTATCAACTCTTAAAACTGACCTTGTTCCCGACCTTAATTCAAAATTAGTAACAGTCACGTCAACATGTTCTTTTATTATTTAGTTTTCTTGTGGGAATATTGAGAGTGAGATCGAGGCTGTATTGGATACGTAACCCTAGACTTATAATTAGTTTTTGTGAAGTAAATAAATTTTTTTTATTTTATTCTTAGAGTAAAATTATTGGTTTTTGTCAAGGCCATGTTAAGAATACGTGATGTAAACATGATCACATGACCCTTATACGGGTACCTATGGAGACATAATATCAGTCTGGGCTTAAAACACTTCACGTCAAGTCGTTTTCTTCTGTTGTAGCCAATTTTCGAGTTATGTGTTAATTTTGCTTCAGATTATTTGAATTCTAAAAGGTTAATTCGTTTCTCTGGAAATATTTGTGCACTCGTACAGAATTCTTGAACAAAGACATTTCTTAAAACTTTTATTCAGATTTCCAACACCGGAGTGTTATTTCTTGTGTTTCTACAAGGAACTGTAAACAACAAAACTGTACAGGAAACAACATACGTCATCGCCTTCCATCTTGGATTCTTTGTCGGGACTCGAACTTGAATTCATTAGAACATTTCCTTATTAGGACTTCTCAAATTTTATTCGTGGATAATTCTTGGGTTATTTTTAGATTTGATTCTTAAAACCATAAGTTCTTATTTTTTCAATTTTATAGAGTTTTTCCAGGGGAATAAATTATTTTGTAAAGTTTTTTCATAGCTTGCTGTTTTCACTCCGTCTTTATAAGAGGCTCACCTTGTCATTTCATTCAATATTTATGATACAATAATACTAAAACTAGACACTGCAAATACTGCAAGCATACAACACAGTGTTTACTAAAATTGGACTGTTCTGTGAACCGGAAAAAGAGCGCGAACAGTCTTGTTGATTACATTGACACATATCACAGGTTTGAAATACGAACAAGATGACAAAATTGTAGGTGCCCCTTGCAGGAGTCTGGTTAGAAAATGTAAATAAATGAATGAAATTACTATGTTTATATCCTTCCTCGAAATTAAAATTGCTATGGTGCTACAAACGGCCTGCAACATACGTGAATTCTTTTGTCACAATTAATTTACTGTATAAAAAAAATCACTTCTACGAAAGGAAACGTATTGGATATGTGGCACGTAAATACAGGCATTTGCTGAATTCTGTTGAATTAGCTATGTCGGATATATGACATGGTAAACACATGCATTGCCTGAACTCTGTTGGACTGTCTGTGTCGGATATGTGGTATTGTAAGTACATTCATTGCCTGAAATCTTTAGAATTAGCTGTCAGATATGTGACATGACAAATACATTTATTTGCCTGGACTTGGTTAGATTAACTATATCTGTTATTTTGAGTCATGTTTTGAGTACTTCCGTCTTTTTCATCCCTATGACATTTTTAATCCCTGTATAATCTGTCGAGGTCGAAAATGCATGTCGTATACTTGCAGATGACATGTATGTATTATTAAATTTTGCTACGTTCGCAAGATGAAATATAATTGATGGTATTGAACAATGCGTTCTTATTTTGAATGGATTGAAGAATTACTCTTAAATTAGTAAATGTATTTCCTTCTCCATCACTAAAAAACGTGATGAAATGTACTGGACATTGGCGGATTTGAGATTTTTCAGAAGTATATACTTCCTAGGGTTATATCATTAATAATAATAATAATAATAATAATAATAATAATAATAATAACAATAATAATAATAATAAATTATTATTATTATTATTATTATTATTATTATTATTATTCGTGTTGTTCTTGTTGCAATTATTATTATTATTATTATTATTATTCGTGTTGTTCTTGTTGCAATTATTATTATTATTATTATTATTATTATTAATGAGGTTATCAACGGTATTGTTCTTGTAGACAAAGACAGGACTCTGACCGAGGCCTACACAATGTGTATGAGGAGAACGGTTCTGTTTCTTTGTTCGGTTGTTTGGTATAGAATATACCTGGCTTAAGTGAGAAACTTTCAGTGAGAAAAGTGTTCTGATTTTATTACCTATGTTGAAATATTTGATTTACTAGCCTTTTGTTTGAAACATGGGCAGAAACTATAACTCAGTTACACTTTAACTGTTAAAAATACTTTGATATCGCAAGAATTAAATCACAATCAGCTAAAATAAACTCAGGGGCGATCTCGGTTTTTGTTCGTGAACCAAGCATTTCAATATATCTAGAGAAAAAAAGTGTCTCCAAAATGTTATTAAGGCTAGCATACAGAAATGGAACCTACTCTTTGGCTTTGTCTGCTTGTCTATTTGTCTATTTGTTACCTGACTACTTCTTTGTTCATTCAGAAGAAAATGTATATGCAGTGGTAGAAAATGAGTTAGCCCACCTAAGAATGAAATATGCTGACTATAAAATCATAGTTGCAGGTGATTGTAATGCCTATTACTGGAACGGAGCCAGATATTATCAAATATGATAATAACATTGACTTCAAGACTTTAATTATAACAAGACGAAGACATGTATGACTGGGCTAATTAGGACGTAAGGGAGATAAGTCAAAATGGAGAAAAGCTTCTACAAGTATACCAAATGACTGGATTGAGAATCGCCAATAGTAGACGTGCACTAGATAAATGGATAAAGAAATTTACATGTATCCATGGCAACTCGGCCACAACAATAGATATATTTTAGCTGACATATGTTTTTCCTTTGTTTTTAAAAACATCCTTTGACATAGATGAAAAATTGGAATCAATACACAAACCCATAGTATTTTCCCTTATATACATGGGTGAACTAAAGCAAAAGACTATAAGTGTATAAATAAATACATATGGAACAAAGAAGAAGGTCTCTCTTTTATAAAAAATTGCAAAGATCTATTATCTCAACGTATGGATAAGATTTTGAAAGATGTAGACAAAGAACTACTTTTGTGGACTTCTAAATGTAACTAGCTACATTGTCTATATCAATGTCAGTGGTGGCTATCTCAGAAGTTATGAAAAATTGTTCTACGGCCATACAGAGGTAAAGATTGAATCATATTATAAAGTATTTAGGATGCATATTTTCTTCACAAAAATCTCTTTGCATATATGCCAGAAACACCTACCCTTGCAGGCACTGAAGGCTGTGCATGTATTGAAGCAAAGTCTTTCAAAATTTGAGAGATTACCCGGGACTGGATTACTTCGTCTGTTTATGATGCCAATGATATTGAAAACGCTACGTTGTCATTTTGTAACTATATCCTTGTTACATCTAAATCTACTCCAATTGAATTCGTATATAAGAATTAAGAAGAATTAGTAAGCAGTGTATAAGATATAAACGTATTTTGAAAAATTGGCTAAGAATTCTAAAAATACCGGAATACAGATATCCTAAACAATACTACGATTTACAGATAAGATGGGGGTGGGGATTGTGATTGCTCTGCTAACGGTGCTAAAAAGCTTATATTTACATTTAAATTTGGCAATGTTTTGTGTACTCAGGGCGTAAATGATGAAAATATATTTCTTAGATTGTTCAGTCAGAGACGTGAAGATATTTTAAAGCAAAGCAGTAGGATGAGATTAAGTCTATAGAAGGACAGCGTTTCTATGGGCCATTGGGAGTAGAATTACTTGCTAAAGATATATAGAATTGTTGGGAGATAGCGATCTTTGTTATATAATCACTGTGCATAAAGTGGGGAACTTGCTAATCAGAGTTAACACGGTAAAATATGAAAGTATTTGTTATGAGGAAATAATGTGTCAAATTTTTAACATTAATATCGAGAATGAATTCCATTTTATTACTGCTTGTCTACTACACAATGATACAAGTAAAATTCTGATGACTAATTTAGCATTGTTTACTATAAAAGCCTTTAAGATTAGAGGAACCGTTTTATCATCGACTCCTGCTACATAAGACTTTAGATCAATATCACAAAACCTGCTCCCTGCAGGATGTAGGGTTCTATTTCAATTAGTTTTTGTGATTACTGTGTATTATATACTTCCATCACACACAGTTAGAAAAAAATACAATAATGATTACTTTCATGTATATCACTTCCAACAGACACGATGCTCGTTTTTACGCACATCTTTTTGTACTACATGATGTTTGGATATGTACCTTGGGCCCCCGTGGCCTGTTTTACAAATAAATATTATTATTATTATTATTATTATTATTATTATTATTATTATTATTATTATTATTATTATAAGAACAAAATATTTTCACTGAAATTTTACATTGCACAGGTCATTAAATAATACGTAGACATATGTATGAAATGTGAGACATAAAATGCAGGTAAAAATAACAAACAAACAAACAAACAACAACAACAACAAATAACAGAAAAGCAATCGATTAAGAGAATCAATGCAAATTAGTATGTGAAATTATATTTCATTATTTCAATTTTCTAACATTCGTTTTGAAGAAACGTGTTTTACTAAATTTAAAATAGAATACTAATTTTAAAATGGATACTCAAACATCACTCTCTTTTACTTAAAGAATATTTTATATCTAAATTAATTTTTTTTATTGCTAAACAGTTGAAATCGAATTCGTCTTTCACAGTAATTGATAATATAAATGCAAATGAATCTAAATTCCTTAAATTATTAAAATTTCCAACACATTAATATAGAATAGAAAAAGTATATACAAAAATGTTGCGAATATGTCCAGTCTAGAATGAATTTTTACCATTAAAATTTTGGACATTAAATGTCCCTATACCCTAAAGAAAGTTTACCAACATAGATAGATGCTTACCTGTAAGAAGAGAGACCCTCTTGATTCTCGACAAATGAACTGATTTGCGCAAAGCTTGTTCTCGATTTATACGCAGTTTTCCTCAAGGCCAAAAATGTTCATTCGTCTAGGTACTTAGTACGTTCATTCGTCTCGAATCAGAAAGAGGCTCCTATCCTTCCTACTGCTTTTTTATGTGTCTGTGTACGTCATCAGACTGAAAATCTGCCGTAACAGTTTATGTTTTAAGAAAACACGTGTAATCTTTCTGATGTACTCAGCAGAAAGAAATTTGGCTTGCTCAGCACAAAATTGGCTGTCTTAGAATAGAAAAGAACTGTGTTACAAACATAGATCAAGGAATTTTTACAATTTCACATAAATGCATGATCATTATTAAAATAGTGGGTTTTTTATTCAAGGAATAAAACAATTGCTTTTAATATAATTTACTTGAAAAGTGTGTCTTAATATACATATAAATACAGAGTTCAGTAAGAACTCTACGAATGACATTTCTAAATACCGTGGTTCCGATTCCTTGTCTTATAATATACCATTATTACCTATGTACACGTCGAGCTCAAATACAAACTGCACAGACCCAGATCTGCCGTCGAAGAGTTTAAACCTCGGTATGTTTTGGCGAGGACTGATTACATCAATCGTTGACTAGGAATTTCACAATTGTACCTTAATACAACCAGGAAATGCAATCTGTTTTGATAGTCTACGCAGCTATATTCTCATTTTGTAAAGATTTTGCAACTACTCTTTAGTAAATATATTTCCTTGTCCATACATATAAAGCTTGGTTAAGTTAATAAAATGGCCTTAACTTTTGCAATAATATACAGATCTATATGAATTCATCACTGCCAGGAAAGTCATCTCATCTTTCATCACTGTACTGGAGATGAATGTTTTAGATGCTGTTATGGTTATATTTACATGCGCTTTAGGTAATGTATAATTACAAAAATGTACTGCATTGTTCTAATAAATGGATTAATAACGGAACATGGATATGATTTGAAAAACAAATTAGATGCAGATAGACATTTATTTTCGAGGACGAATTCACATTAGTACGTGAATGTCGCGTAATTTCCGTGAAGTTGTAGCTTTTCTTGTTTTCGTTTTCTATAACAAAAGATGAAAGAGGGACATTCAAGTCTAAGCAAATATATATAGCCATTCTTTAATAATTCCAATTTTTGCAGAAGCAGAACTTGTTCCGTATATAAATCATTATTTTGACAGCAAACTAGTAAATGTACCTCGTTAGCTAAATATATATCAGACATTAATGACTAAATATTTTTCATTCATTAATGACTAAATATTTTTCAGACATTAGTGACTAAATATATATCATTCATTACCAGGCAGATGCACAAGATGATTCTCAAGAAAAATATAATATTTCTTCTTGCTACTTCTTGACAGCTGAAATCATTCTTTTCAACTCAAATCATTTTGTTTTACTCGTTATTGTAGAGGAAAGCAGATTATCTCCGAATGATCAAAACTTCACGACAGACACGGATTTACCTTCACCACAAATTTAATTCAAGGTAGCCATGATAAGCCCAGATATATACTAGTATCTTATAAGTCATTATTGGTCAGTTGTTTATGAAACCAATTAGCGAAATATAAAGTAAAATTGGGTAGTTTAAATAGGATACTGGCGTTTATGTAGGATGGTGTGTAAGATCCGAATCTAATACGAATGTCTGGCAATTAAGGCATAGTTCTATGATCAATAGCTTTCATGATATTTTATGATAGCTGAGACAAATGTAGTCGTGTAGACAAGGGGCACATTTTTTAAATCAGACGGACGGAAATCAGTCTGTAAGAACAATCTCTCTCTCTCTCTCTCAATATATATATATATATATATATATATATATATATATATATATATATATATATATATATATATATATACACACATGTATGTATGTATTTAAGTATTTATGTATGTATGCGTGTATGTATGTATGTGTGTATGTATGTATGTATGTATGTATGTATGTATGTATGCATGCATGTATGCATGTATGTATGTATGTGAATCACGACTTCTATTTGACAAGCTTAATTTTCAGCTGACGGTATCAGACATCACCAAGTCTGAGAACCTTAACCCTACCATTGTTGTTAATATCTTTGGGTGTAACCATACGCGTCTCTGATAAAGTGTCAGAAAAGACCATTAACTTCTTGCTACTGACATAATATGAAAAACAGCATTAGTATGGATCAAACATCTTACCACGATGGTGTACAGCAGTAATGCATTCGTGCCTTCTCACGATACGACCTTCTCAAGAACAACGTTAATGACTGCTGAAGTATAGGATCACAATCTCAGAGGACTTTCCTGACAGAGCCCAGAAAGAATAAATTCTACTCTACGCATCCCTACGTCATCTGTGCTGACCTTGAGGCTTTTAACAAGACCGAAAATAGGGAAGAAGTTGGCCTCACGTACAATGATAGCTATGATCTCCATCCAGCCTCCGCGAGCTTCTGCATAGACATGCAATGTGACGGGAAAACCAAATTCCTCTGTCATATACAGAAGAAAAGACGCGGCAGTCAAGCTTAGCATAAACCTAGAGACTGAGCTGGTAAGCCTACGACAAAAAAATAGCTAATCATCGCTCTCTAATCATGATTCCCCCCAACACTAGCCTTTTAAGGAGACTAAGGATTGTTACATCTGTCGAAAGTGAATTGATGATAACCGGGTCGGATAATACTCGAGGAGCCGACCATATCAGATGTAGGGACTTTCGCTCCAGCTATTTAGGCTGCATTTACATCGTAGACAGGCATTTCACCCGGCTTCGGACCACTGGGATACTTACTCTAGGGCAGCTCTGAAAGCTTATTGACCTACACATATCACCTTTTTCTGCTTCATACGACTCAGGCCTCCAAGATGGTGCACTCATTGATGACCATGACAATGACTCGGTCTTCGCTAACTGTTCCGATCATTCGACAACAATGCAGACAGTAAGGAAACATTTATACAGATGCAGTAGACTTTCAGTAAGTCGATAAGAGGTATTAAAAAGTCTCAGAACCGCTGTTTTTTACCGCCAGACAGCGTTCGTACTCTTCTGCTTGCCTCCTCTTACAATGACAACTCCCAACGTCTTCTGGCCCTCCATACACGCAAGATGAAGTGGAAAATGCAGACCTGCTACTCAATATTAAGTGAAAGGTTGCGCTGCTATACGTGGTCAGCTTATAAAAGAGCTAGTGACGTTCTTCCATAACATCGACGACGGTAAAAGACCAAACAACCCTGATATCGAACAAAAACATTGCTTAGAGGAATTCATTCACCTGAAAGGCGATAACACTAACATTGAACCAACGCTCGCGGCATGCACAACGTCCTTATCACGTTGTGTGCCCCCGAAAAGTACTTCGGATAGTACACACAGCTTGGCCACCGTGGACCGGACAAACATGGACCGGGTGAAATTTAAGTGTGGCATGGATACGCACCAGGATATGCAATTAGAGCAAGCCTAATTTCGAACATTTTGCTGCTATACGCCGTAGTTCCCTAACTGCCACAATGCATTGTAACTTCTTGCAACTTGCCGCGTTGTACCTGCAAGTTGCCAAAATTTACCTCAGAATTTCAACGACCTGTCACAATGTTGCTTACAGAAATGTCTTGCCCATGCGGCAAGAATCATCTGTCAGAGGAGAACATGGTCCTGCGCAGCGTTTGGTAGGGCGAGCTAGCCGTCACAAATCTCGGGCAGCAAGAAACGGTCTTCGAGGTTGAAAATGTTTGCACGCACTATCACGCTCCCTATGGTCGAATCGAAGGCAGCCAAAGAAATCTTTAAGTAGGTCAAGAACGTGAAGTTCACTGTTGAAGACTGTGGCGAAAAAACAATCGCAACTCTTGCAGGCGTACCGTTAGATACAGCAGCTCAGTAGCTATAAGTCTAACGAAGATGTTTGTCAGTATATCCTAGAGAATGGACCGGAGGTAATCGCGAACGAGATCACTCCCAACTGTAAAGAATTGCTCCTATACGAAACAGACAGGCGCATATCATCAAGAAGGGTTGAGGAGAACTGTGTGTGCTGAGAAGTGACTGAAACAAAAATTATGCCAGAAGCCTGACATAGTAACGCTCTTTGGGGCGCATCGAGTCGGAAACTTTGAGCTCAACAACGAGGATAGCACTATTTGTCGGCGGCTGTTCCAGTTTTGACATGTCCTCCCATATGCGGTTTATCCAGGGGAAGGCCACCCCTGTACCACCAGGATGGTCTTAGCGACCTCGAAGTAGCCGGCATTGCGCGTTGTTTATTCGACGCCTCTCGAGGCCCTCAGACAAACGACCTGGTGATGTCGGTGGCGTTGCTGAGGATCTATTACAGCTTGCCATACGTCCGTGCTGATCCGTTTGGTGGCCTTACGGTCATCAGCCAGCTCGTGTACTTCTCCGACGTTGTCTCAACCTTGAAGACCTTGCGGCTGCTGTCGGCCGCCTAAAAGATCAACACTATTATCAAGGAGGTCAAACTGCATATCACGAGTTCGGTTGGTTGACGGCACCAGGATAAACATCCCCGCTACCGACATAACCCTTTGCGAGGCCGAAAATGTCACTTTTCTGTCCTACCACATGAAAATGTCCCGTGGCACGATCGGCAAAAACAGTTTTTGTCCTCAGCAACCACATCGCGCTAGGCAAAGTACAGACCGTGTCCACCATTGTGGTTGACCTCATATGCGACATCGTTAGCCGTTGTAACGTGGATTCCAGCACCAGGAGTCAGGCCAGCCCATAGGGTCTCTCATAAGTCGAGTCCAGGCTACTCTTGACTGCAACGCCGCCGCAAGATGTTTGCTGCCCTGCAGGAATTATAACGTCGAAAACCTTTACGGCAACCTGCTAGCAACCGAGCCGAGACTATAACTATTGGTTTCTAATCTGTGGTAAAATCTCATTTAAAATATATAAAGTAATAGAACAAGTATAATACATATAAACGCATGAAGGCGCGCAATACGTGTACCGGTAAGGGATTCCCATTGCCGACATCTTCCAAGCTATCATTAGTGCTGCCATCAAGATGGCGGACCGCTAGACGCAACAGGATATAGAGCACAATTAATTTTACTATATGTTTTCTACATTTGTTTCTCAGTACTTACCTTTCCACTGTGTGACAATCAACGCAAATCATATGTTAATCTAAAATGCCTTCAAAGATGACTTCACGGTAAAGTTCTTGTCAAATGTTGACCTGCTCTTTTTTGAGATGCTGGACTGTCAACATAGCAGCAAGTAAACAGAACAAAGATTTCACTTCCGGATCATCACCAAGGCCTTATTACTCACTGTGTACTGTTGCCGAAATACACACAGACAACAACACCCTGAGCTCATATTATCAAGAATAAACAGTTACCTTTAAATCCCTACCAAAAATGCATAAATAAAACTCTTCTATCACCACCACAATGAGAGAGGAAAAATGTTCTAAAAATATACTAGAATTATATTCGTGGGTACTGAACTGGAAGTATTAATTGTGAGCTAATTCCAACAGCTTCCGCGATGGCCTAGCACGCCTTTGCTACCATCAAGATGGATGAGATTAACTACGCCGTGGCGCGTATGATCACACTGGTTTATGAATGAATAAACATGGTGAGTTTATCTTTAGTATATAGAGTTATTTTGCCTTTCAAATGAACAAATCTGATTCACTGGAATTGACAAAACAATTGATCCTTATTCTTTCAATGTAACTCAAACAGCCGTAAACAAAAGCAGCCTTGTTCTGACTTTCAAATCCACTGACCCAATGAAACGCTAATGCGTTCATGATAGCCTTCTACAGGGCATGAGTACTATGAAACCCACGCTTGTTTATGCAAACCACGTTCAATACTTTGGTGCTATAATTGTTGTGCTTAATTGTTGATTTCACCCTAGATAAACCTGTCATCAACGGAACTCATAATATGGAGTACAAATGTACTTTTACGATAGTAATAACCATTGAATCAAAGGATATAGAATATAAATTCATGGTCTCAAAAGACGTAAATAAAAAAATCATATTAAAATTCAAAAGATGATATTTAAAAACAACACGATAATGTCATATTCCCATATTACAAAATTTGACAAAGGCAGTTTTTTTTGAGAGACAAATGAATCAAATTGTAAGAAAGAAGTTGACATAAAAATGAAAATCTTTGGGAGATGATGCCAAGAATCCATGCACTAATTTGTTCAAAACGATTTTGTATGATAGACATATATCATTTGCAACAGGTGTATTTATATAATCACAACTTTCTTTACGATGTGTCTTTAGTTTTCACTTGAATAATAGTAACTGTTATGGTTGAAACTATAGATTCCATTCATTTGATAAAGAGGCATGTAAACATAGTTTTGGCAGAAGTTGTATCTTCCCCAAAATACCAGCGTAATTTCCTACGAAAGCTTCTAATTGTGTTCTTGTAATCATTAGAATTATAAAAATTTGCTATTAAATTTATGAGAAATAGTTCGAAATAGTAAGTACCAATACAGAGACACATTGTTTGTGTTTCTTTTTTTTTCTTTGTTTATCAGTAAAGAACAATTTAATACTATAGGAGAAAAACGTCATTTTTTAAAACAGAAAATCATTAAATCCTTGTGGAAATTAAAATATTTGTTTCAAATTAATTAAGCATTAATGACATGGCTCTTTCTGCACTTCCTCAATTACGCTCCACGTATAGGTAGTTTCTCGAACCATTGATCATTTCACCAACTTAAAATTCAGCGGGGCTAGAGAGTGTTAATATTTTAGATTATGTAAGGTTGTAACCTATCTATCTATATATAATACGACTCACAATATTTTTTTTCTTGAAGCTAAAATGCAATCATACAGAAGGAACGAGCGCCTGCTCATTTGTAATGGTCTTAGATATATTCTTATTACAAGGCGAATGTGGAAAACGAAACTTTTCGGCAAGAAATATTTCTAAACATCCCTTAATATGATAAATTCATGTTTTATAGTACGACATATTACAAATGTAATATAAATTTTACCAAGAAAAAATAGCCTCGGTCATCGAGGAAATACCTTGTTGCATTTGATGGAAGGTCAAGTTTCTCACAGATTAAATGGCGCACCCTGATCTCTTCTTATGTATAGTGCGTCTTTTGTCAGAAAGAATTCTGATCTTTCAAAAAATGAAGGTATATATTGCAATCATCTATCGGAGAGAAAGTAAATACGCAAGATTTGAAATGGAGTTGAGTACAAGAGAAACGTAAGCTCTCATATGGCTAGTATGGGCGAATAGATTTCATTATGGACACAACGGAAATTTAATATCACGCCTCCACTTGGAAAGTATAACCCTATTGGCAAAAGGGGAATTTGATTTTAAACACTTGAGTAGGATTTGCACTGTGGGCTACTTTGTCACAAAGAGAATTTGGCATTTAAAATTTTGATAGATTCAGCATTGGGGGCAACTAAGGGGTAAAGAGCAATTTCATCTTTAAAACGTCCATTGTAAGACACGTTCGAGCTCTGAGGGGATTTAAAATGTGCTGCCAGGAAAATGGGTACGTATGATGCTAACTGGAATTTCATACGGGCTGCTAGTTAAACAATAAATGCGATGGTATTGATTTTAATTGGAATTTAACATCATGTGTCGCAAAGGGAATATAGCAAGCTTAATGACAATCCCATAAGTATTATTATTAACCTAGGTTGCCCGTGGTCTTAATAAAGCAAGTTTAATTTGAAGTCAGACTTAAATTTCAGCCAATCAAATATTTGGATTCTAAGCTTACAATTAAACAGAGACTTACGTTTTGATAGTGAAAGTCAGGTCTGGATTGAAATGGACGCTCAGTTTCGTTCTTTTATGCACTGCATATTATCATTTTGTATTAATTTTTAATATGGTAGATATTAGTGGTACTCTAGCCTAATTCAAAATTACATTTTGACGTAAATGGCTCAGTCCACTCTCATGTCATCTTCATTTGGGCCGGTATGGCCTCTAAAGGAAATTTAACGTGTTGATTATTAGTGGCTACTTTGGCGTAAACGAGAATTAAATGTTGAAATGGCTATTCAGTGTTACATTGTGATGGTTAGCAATGGTATGAACATACGATTTGGAGATCTAAAGGAATCTAATAATGGGGAATCAATAGATATACCATATCACACATAGTCCAGATTTCCCAGGCCTAAGGCCGATGCGGACATAAACAAAATTGAAGTAAGACAATTTTTCAGACGAATCCATCCAATCATACTATGTAATCTCTTTTTTAGAGGAAATAAAGTCAGTCAGTCAGTCAGTCAGTCACACATACATTCACACACACACACAAACACACACACATGCATGCATACATACATACATACATACATACATACATACATACATACAATACACACACATAGAGAAATAGGCAATTTTAGGTAGTGTTTCTGCTACTAGAGATCTGCGCGGCCCCGAAAAGAGACATTCAATACGGCCCTAAGAAGAGCCTTTTTATCTTGTAGTGCATTAATAATCACAGATAATACACCTGTCTCCACAGCCAAGAATAGTTTTCTCCACATATGATTTTGCGATGGATGACTTTGAGGGTAGGGTTTAATAACATTTCACAATCTTCTACCCTCATTCTTAGCTCTTATTGTGGAGACTGCTGCTGTTTTTGTTGCTGCTCTGTTGGTGTCGGTTCTACTGTTGGAAAAGCTAAAGCTTCGTCTTGAAAAACATATTGATAAAATAACACCCATGGAAGCAGTTATATATATATATATATATATATATATATATATATATATATATATATATATATATATATATATATATATATATATATATATATATATATATATATATATATATAACAAATCAGCAATGTTTGAATCAACCCTATTTATTATTCATTACATATCGATGGAAACAGATGATTGAGGATGGTATAGGGGAGCGTCTTCTTCCTATATAATAGGTAAATTCTGACATCAAGGCAAATACAAATACACAAAATTAAACATGAAGGTGTGTTCAAGGTTGAAACGTGACACATGAGTTCCAACCAGATGGTCGGCGATGATGACATCAGCTCCAGTGTCTTTCGGTTTTCAATGATGAAGTTCGTCTTTGGCACAAATTAATGTATGGGGGGGGGGGGGTGCGGGCGTGTACTTACTATGTATCCGTATGTTATGAACCTAGCGTCGCATGTAGCAATATACATGAATTTCACGTCGCACACAGCCTTTCTTTAAATTGGTCCGTCATTGGGAAGGATTTATTTCTTGATACATGAAAAATTCCATGTTAAATATTACAAAATAAAATTGGATCATTGGAATAAATATATGCCAAATATGAAATATATCTTTTGAAATATTATAAATTCTAACAGACTGTTCTCATAGTTTCTTTTTTCTTTAAAGCAACGCATAAAATTAGAGAAATAAATTTGTTTACAACATAAAAAGAAAATTAATACACAAAGCAGAAAACCCAAGAAAATTTAAAAGATTTTACAAAAACATATTTTGAAAACAAAACAATATTTGTACAACATTCTTTTGGAAATCTAGTTTAATAAAATGGCAAAACTTTCGCAAATTGAACGCCACAGATAAAACAAAATTTTGAAACCTAATTAAAGAATGAGAATATTGCGCTTTCTACACTTTCACAGCTAAACTCCCCGTGTAGGCACTTTCTTGAAATAATGACAATTTCACCAGCCTAAAACTGAGAGTGGCTAGAAAGGAGTAATAGTCTTGCTTATGAATGGTAGTTACCTAGAGAGTATGTATGTATGTATGTATGTATGTATGTATGTATGTATGTATGCATGTATTGCATGTATGTATGTATGTATGTATGTATGTATGTATGTATGTATGTGTGTGTGTATACAATATTTTCTTTCTTGAATATAAGATGTATGTATGTATGTATGTACGTACGTACGTATGTATGTATGTATGTATGTACGTGTGTGTGTGTATGTATGTATGTGTGTATGGTGTATTCATGTGTGTATGTATGTATGTATGATGTATATATATGTATGTATGTGTGTATGTATGTATGTATGTATGTATGCATGCATGTATGTATGTATGTATGTATATGTATGTATGCATGTATGTATGTATGTATGTATGTATGTATGTATGTATACAATATTTTCTTTCTTGAATACAAGATGTAATCACACACATAGAGCGTCTCCTGATTTCTAATGGCCTTCAATATATTTTCATTACATGAACAAACCAAATGTACAGAAGAAAAAAAAACATTTCGACAAGAACTATTTCCAATCATTTCTTAGTATGACGAATTCATATTTCTCTAGCAGGACATATAAACAAACATAGCAGAAATTTTCCCAAGCAAAACAGTATCGATCAGGGGGGACAGTTTGCTGTTGTTGATCGAATGACGAGCTTTTTACAGATGAAATGGTGCACCCTGTTATGTATATTTGATTTAATCATATCTGATTTAATTGTTTGTAAGTTTAAAAATCTTTGTATTTTTTTAAATTTCATTTTATGTCAAAATAATGTTTGCTAGGAACTAGTACTTTTTCCAGAAAATTGTTTTCAATAAACACATAATGCTGATTTGGTATCTGACCTTGATTCAAAATTAGTAGCAGCCACGTAAATAAGTTCTATTTTTTATTTTAAAATGATTGGTTGTTGTCAAGGTCATGATGGGACTACGTGATTTAAGATGCAAACAATTTTGTTATTTTATTTCTTAGAGTAAAACGATTGGTTTTCGTCAGGGTCATGATAGGCATACATGATATAAACACGATCACGTGACCCCCCTTTTCGATTTCGCAACTTGGAGATTTTCGAAACTGCGTTTTAGAATACCATATAACCTTTGTTTTAGAAAAATATTCTCAGCTTTGGGATTTTCCTTTACACTGGAGAGTGTGTATTTACCAGTTTTGAGATTTACATTTTAGTTTTTCTTCAGATCATTTGGCTTTTAAAAGATTAGTTCGTTTCTCTGGAAACATTTGATGTGTTCATACAGAATTCTTGGACAAAGACAGTTTATAAAAATTTTATTCGGATTTCCAACATCGGAGTGTCATTATTTGGATTTCAGCATACGTTATCGCCTTCCATCTTGGAGTCTTCGTCGGGACTAGAACTTGAATTCATCGGAACATTTCATTGCTAGGACTTTTGCAATTTAATTCGTGGATTATTCTTGGATTATTTTTTGGATTTGATTGTTAAAAGAGTATGTTCGTATTTTTTCATTTTTACAGAATATTTCCAGGGAAATAAATTATATTTTTCAAAGTTTGTTGATTTCAGTCATTCTTGTGTTACTGTTTATTCGAGCCTAAACATGTAATATAAGAACCCTGATTTATTCTTATAAAATGTACAGAAAGAAAGAATGTTGACTGTCTAAAAAATTAAGGAATGTATTACAATCATGTACCGGTGATAGAGTAAATAATCAAGATTTGAAGTCCAGCTGAATACAAGAGCAAGGTAAGCTGTCATATGGGTCCGTATGGGCCAATATATTTTATTATGGACACAACGGTAATTTAACATAACCTTGAATAGGGAAATATAACCCAATTGGGCTAAAGGGAAATATAATATTAACAACCAATAAAGATTAGCATTGTGGATCACTTTGACACAAGACAATTTGACATTAAAACTGTCATGGTCTCAACCTTGTGGGCAACAATACGTGTAAAAAGTACTTCCATCTAGAAAAGTTCCATTGGGGAAATATTGTGGGTAACAT
Organism: Sinohyriopsis cumingii; assembly: GCA_028554795.2. Lineage (NCBI taxonomy): Eukaryota > Metazoa > Mollusca > Bivalvia > Unionida > Unionidae > Sinohyriopsis > Sinohyriopsis cumingii. The sequence continues at coordinate 119,179,941 of CM068835.1, read as the reverse complement.
TGGATATCTAAGTGAATTTGAAATGGTCTGCGAGGAAAATTGATTTGTATGATGGTAACTTGAATCTCATTCGGGCTGGCATTTTAGCAATGAAAGGAACGGTATTGATTTTAATGTGAATTTCATACAGTGGGTCCCTTCGGGAATACAATACACTTCGTGACAATGCCATTAGCATTATTACTAATATATGGTCGACACCACTATTGTGCCCGTGGTCTTAACAAGGCAAGTTCAATTTAAAGTAAAACTTAATTTTCTGCCAATCAAATATTTGGATTCTAAGCTTAATTTTAAACCTAGTATTAAGATTTGTTAATGAAAGTCGGGTCAGGATTCAAATGGATGGTCAGTTTAGTTCTTTTTTTTATTGCGGATTAACTGATGATGCAGTAGTTATTGGTAGTAGTCTAGCCTAATACAAAATGATACTTTGAGGTAAATTGTAAAATTATATACCTAATTGATTTATATCATATTTTGAGCCTTTAAAACATTTTATTCGTTAAAATTATTTGCAATTCATTTAAATTTGAAGTTTTTACTTCATTTTTTTCAGATTTGATTTCAATTATGTTTCGCTCCGTCTTGTATTTGTGTTATGTGTTCAAATTTTTTATTTTAATCATTTTATAATTAATTATATTCTTGTTTCATCTTTCAGAATTTAAAAAAAATAATTTTGAAAAAATTCTTACAACATTTCTATGTATTTGAAATAAATCAGAAACGATTTATGTCAATGTTAAAATTTATGTGTAGCTGAAATTATGTTTGACCAAACTATTCTCATGCTTTTGTTATGGCGGTATGTTTTAAATAATTTGTTTAGTGATATTTATGCTGAACATGCTTTGAGATGAATCATTTATCTAAATTATTGAAAGTGATCGTCGAATTTTAGAACTAAATTTCTAACTAGGTATTCTTGTGAATTTATTCAAAGAAATTCTGAATGATAACATTGTGACACATCATGACTGTTCGTACATCAAAATATCTACGACTAATGGTATACCACCACATTTAATATTGGAATATATTCGGAACATTCTATACGGCTAATCTTGTGATAAAGTTTCAGATTATTTTAGATTTAATTCACAATACTGTAAGTCAATCTTAAAAGTTAACATCATCAATTAGATAAATAAAATGTATTTGTGTATTTGTTAATTTTACTAAACATTTAGGACCACAGAGTCGTAACATTGTGAACAGTCTGGGATATGTGACCTGTCTCTTGTCAGGTATAAGGGGTATCTTCCCCTTGTGACCATAACATATCGAGAGTGGTATTGCATTTTACCGTCATGCTTTATATTTTCGAAGCATTTTCTCGAAAGATCTGACAAGAAATGTCGTCTTTTGTTATTTTCCGTCTTCACATGCTAGAATTTGAAGTGAAACTCAAGTTCAATTGTAGGACAGGGTTTATAACATGGCAAGAGAGAGCATAAATTAAGAATGTACAATTCCATTAAATGATCAAGTATTTTCAGAAAGTGCTAATTGCTTCCTATGTCAGGTAGAGGGCTATATAATCTTGTTTATCGAAATATTACTATTTGGGCCTTCAGATCATGATTTAGAATCAGACCTATTGTTTTCGTCACTTTTTCATTTGGGTGGATTTATTTATTCAAACTATTGTTCACAAGAAATATAAACTTCTCATGAATCATATTCTTAGACTTGAACATTAATTTGGAATTTGAGTGAATTCAGAAAAGGACATTTTTGATTGTATTAATGTGATACATCATAAGGCTACTAGTAAATAGTCACACTCCAGGCCACTGGTACATGAGCACACTGGAAATTACAAGTTTATCACTTATTTACTCGAATTCGAGTACGCAGCAAACGGACACTGAGGATGCACACGAGAACGCAAATGATCAACAACAAATGGTCTATAACTGAATGTTTTAACAAGGTAGTGGTAACTGGCACTTCAAATTTAACAAGATACAGTACCTAAAACATTTCGCCAATAAATCTGAAACACAAATAAACATCACAAAAGTATCTATAGACATCGAAATTAATGAGAAGCAAAGAGTGATGCCCAGACTGTCCGCATCCAATATCGGACAATAAGGCTGCTATTGTTAAACGGGCGCTTCCGGATTTATCAGCTCGCAAAGTTACTCTCTGCAACTTTTCTTTGATGAAAGCAGGAACCTAAACATAACATATTCTTTTTTCTCCAAAAATATTGATTTCATCCCTAAACTAGAAGACTCCAGACTCCCCATGCCAGGACTGATGAACGAGACTGATGCTGCATACATTAAGCAATGGTATAATTTCTATAGGATTGGAATCCAGACTTGCAACTTCAGAGATAAATCTTTCCAAACGCCATGATTTGACATCTTCAGTGCTAAGTATACTTTCAAAATGTGTTTTTTAAAACGGACACTACATATTTTTTATACTTTGAATAACGATGTAAATATTGTTAAACGCTGTTAGGGGTAAGGTTTCATTTAAATTATTTGGAAACTCAAAAACGAAATAAGCAAATTCGCAACCAAATCCAGATGGTTGCCTCATCATGTAACGGTGGATGTACGGAACTGCACTTAGATTAGAGAACCAAAGGAATACCAGAAATTATTTTTCCCGATTCAAACCTCCAGAAATCTATGTATTTACATGTTTGCAGCTATAACTTTCGTTCTTTTTATCCATACCACATTCAGTGAGCATGGACGTACGTACCTTGTCATCCAGCTCTTGATAGTCTCGTGCAACAAAACACTTCATGTTTTCTCGAATGATACTAAGACAAACGAAATGTCAAAAGTGAATGAGTTCCAGGAAAGCATTAATTAGAGAATATTATTCGAGATATTTCTAAGGATTTAGTCATTCGCAATTCATTCCTGTTATGTATTTGAAAGAATTTGAACATTTATTATAGAAGGATTCAAATGTAAAAGTTGAGTTTTATACTTGGAATTTTAATCTAATTGTAAAATTTAGAGAATAATGAATGTGGAGTAAAGATAGTTGCCCATGTAATTGTTAGAACCTTTAAAATGATCAGATGTATATCTATTTCTTGATACAGCTTAATTTAGTCCTGCAATAATTGCTAGCTGAAAACATGTGCCACATAAGAGGTAACTTTGGTACATATGGTACCTCAAGTGCCCTATTTCAGGTTTGCATTCATCAGTACAAAGTTAATCCTTTACAAGAGACAAATGAATACATTACAAGTAGTAAGGTGGGATACATTAGCGTCAATGGGAATTAGCATTACAGAGACCCCTGGGACAGATTAGCGTCAAGGGAAATTTAACATGGAGAAAAATCGTGGGTCAGATTAGCGACAAGGGAAATTAACATGGAGAAAAATCGTGGGACGGTTTAGCGTCAAAGGAATTTAAACAGGGTGGGACTTTATAGCGTCAAGGGGAATTGAATATGGGATTTTTTTAAAAAATTTTTTAAAAAGGGGTAGGCAATGGAAAGGCTGTCTCTTTTCGAGAAATATGGCTGGCCCTGAAAAGGGCCTTTGGGTTTTCTTCTTCTTCTGCTTCTAATTTCTTCTTTTTCTCCACCAAGTTCTTATTTTATCTCCAACACTATTTCTCTTTTTCTCTTTCTTTTTCTCCTGCTCTTCTTTCTTCTTCTCTTCCTCCTCTTCTTTCTTCCTCTTCTCATTTTCTTCTTCTTTTTCAATCTTTTCGTTCCATTTGCTTATTCTTATTCTTTCCTCTTCATCCTCCTTCTCCTCCTTTATCTCTTTCATGACACCACTAATCTTGTCCTTTACCTTTTTTAAGTTATTAATTTCCATCTTTACACGATGGGGACTATAGGAATAATGGTCTTCAACCAGTCTTATCAACATCTGCTCCATCATTCCTAAGTTGTCTAAAACGTCTTGTAATGTTTGTATTTTGTCCATTTGGTTAGAAGCCATCTTCTTTTTTTATTCTTTGCAGAATGGTTTGAACGACGAATACTGTGGGTTCTTATACTTAAAGCGCGTACGTGAAGGAAAACATCCCCCTAAAACGTAAAATTGATCTTACCTAGATCATGACCAAACAACGCGCGGACGTGAAGGAAAACATCCCCTACTTTTTCATTTCATATAATAAAACCCAAACTATACTTTCTCATTTCATATAATAAAAACCCAAACTATACTCTCCACATACGCTAAGAAACAATAAACAAAATCCATAATCTACTATCCTCACAAACGTACGTGAGCGCTTACAAAACCCAAACTATACTCTCCACATACGCTAAGAAACAATAAACAAATCCATAATCTACTATCCACACAATCGTACGTGAGCGGGTACAAACACAAACACACAAACACAAACACACAAACACATACGCTAAGAAACAATAAACAAAATCCATAATCTACTATCCACACAATCGTACGTGAGCGCTTACAAAACCCAAACTATACTCTCCACATACGCTAAGAAACAATAAAGAAACCCATAATCTACTATTCCCACAAACATACCTTAGCTCTTACAAGCACCAACACACAAACACATACCCTCACACTATCTTAAAAAAGAGTTAGTGTTTATATTCATACTACTCTACCTACACATTGGCAAATTGATGGTTATTTCTTTTCTAGAGTATTGGGTAGCCCTGAAAAGGGCTGGTTTTTTTGTTTGGAACTTCATGGACACCTGGTTAATGGTGGCAGCTTCCAGGCCTGGCGCCGCATACACATCTTGTCCCCCAGTTACTTTTTACCTTTTGGGGGAGAGAGCAGAGGCAGGATATGTCGCTTCAGAATCCCAATTTTCGCTCTCTGGGATTCTGAAATTTCTTCTTCTTCTCTCCTTTTCCTCCTCCTCCTCTTCTTTGTATCTTCTCTCCTCCTCTTTGTATCTTCTTTCCTCTTCTTCTTTATATCTTCTCTCCTCCTCTTCTTTGTTTCTTCTTTCCTCCTCCTCTCTTATCCTTCCCTCCTCCACAATGGCTTCCGCGGCCAGTTCATTTAATATGCGCCTGGCATATTCCAGATGCACATGAAGTTCCAACAGTTTCTCCAGTCTCGTGTTCATTTTTGGTGTTGATCAATCAACAAGGGTAGCTGGACTGCCGAACGAGTTTCAATTTATAGTGAAAGCGCGGACGTGATGGAAAACATCCCCCTAAAAACATAAAATTGATCTTACCTAGATCATAACCAAAAAAAAAACAACAACGCGCGGACCTAAAAGAAACACTCACTCACTTTTTTATGCTACCCATCACTATTTTAAAATTTTTTATAAATCACTTCAATAGACTATCCACATACGCAAAGCAATCCAATCTAACCCCAAATTTACACCTCAAAAAAAAAACAAAAAAAAAACATCATTTTAATCTACTATCCATACCAACTTACTTAACCACTTACAAACTCAAACACACAAACACATACCATCACATTTTTTTTTAAAAAAAGAGTTAGTGTTTATTTTCACACTACTCTACCTACACACACTGGCAAATCGATTGTTATTTCTTTTCTAGAGTATTGGGTAGCCCTGAAAAGGGCTGTTTTATTTTTTGTTTTGCTATGGCATTCTTTTTAGTTTCTAAGAATGCGATGTCCTCTGAGGATAGACTTTCTGGCGATAGGTCTGCTTCTTCGGAAAGAGAAGAAGAACTCTTTGGTGTCGATATGACAATCGACAAAACCTCTGTCAGCTTCAGGTTGCTGCTGCTGCTCTTGTTGTTGTTGTTGTTGCTGCTGTCTCTGAAGTCTGTACTTCTCTGTCCATTCTTCTTTTTCCCTGTTCATTTCTTCTCTGAAGAGCTCTTCTATCAGGTCTTCAGTGATTTTTAACATTCTCACATTCTCTATTTCTTCTGGCTTCGGTATCAGACTGTGTCTGACCCTATGCAAATTCACGTAGGCTTCGTTGAGTTTAGCTAGTTTGGAGCACATCTTCTTAGGAGGATGAGTCGACAATGGATGGTTTGACTGGAAACAACCCGGTTCTTAAAGTCAAAGCGCGGACGTGAAGGAAAACATCCCCCACAGAGTTTTTGAGTCGCAACGTTTAGTGAGTGTCATGAGAGGGATAGTAAGAAATGAAAGAGCATCAATCCAACATTCTTATAGCTAAACAAAAGACAAAGGCATTTTTTTCAAAACACAACATTTTTTATTCAAAAATCACTTAACACTAAACAACAACTCTAACATTTTTTAACAACAATGCAACACTAAAAGTTTCTCCACTAGGTAAAGAGGGATAACAGTCTTCCATGGTTTCTAGTAATCTAGGATGACTTCTCTCAAACTGTTGATTTCTATGGTATTATCGAATTCTGCATACAGGATGACGTTCACCGTTTCATCAGGGTCTCGGTCTTTAAACTGAATTTCCACACGAATATGGCCGGATTTTATAGGGTGGAAATGTCCCTCGTCGCTGCCTTGGTCTGGAGTGAAATCGAAAGCCCACAAAGCGTAGCCTCCTGCATAATCCTCGTACGTAATACCGTGACTGGTATTGGTTCCTAACTGTCCGGTGGCTTCATACAGGGACAAGTACGATCTCAAGTAATTCTTCTTGGTAAAGTCAGGTTCGAAAGGTCGGGTACACAAGGTCTTGCCATCGCGACTGACTTCGATTTTGGACACGCCAAAGTGTTGAAAGTAGAAAGGATTTTTTTCGGCAGCTCCGGTGAAGGCTGTATTCTCGACGATACCAACGATCAAACGTTTGGGTAACTGTCCTTGGAACAGATGATCTTCGATCATGGATCGCTGTCCCTTGGGAATGGTGAAGGTTTTCACTTCCACGCGTCGTATGGGATACTTGGCAGTCGTTCTGCTCAACGTCTGACTGATGTCATTTCCCACTTTAGGTAACACTTCCACACGGCATACGTAGAGTCTGGCTTCTTGGATTTTGGTTTTGTAACCGTCACTATCAGCCATCAAATGGAAAGCGGCACTGCTACGATTCAGTCTCAGGCGGACATCCACCCCGTTCAGCAAATACTTTTCTTGCAACCACATGCCCAAATGCAAACGATCCATCAGTTCTAAACTTGTGTCGGCTCCCGTGATTCTCTTTCTTCGTTCTACAAATCCATCATTGTTGTCTTTCAATTCATCAGTTTCCAATATTTCAAACTTGGTAGGTTCGTCAGCTTCCCATACCACACAGGCATTGAGATGAGTGTTCTTGGCATCTATTCCGTACGTCAAGAGATTTTCCAGGTAGGCACGATAAGGGTAAGTATCCATGCTGCTACTGACCAGTTTGTTATTCAAGTACAAGTCCACTCCACTGAACAAGGAATGCATGAAATTGTTGACGGGAGCTACTGCTTCATCGTCTATAGCACCTCCAGTCTTATCTAGAATTTTGACTTTCAGGAACAAGTAACTGCTATTCAGATCGATGTAATCTTCGAGCTGTCCTTAGATTTCAAACTCGATGGGAGCGGAATCGGTCAGTGAGGAGACGGGGTGAAATTCCACCCACTGGGATTCTTGCATCGTCATCATCGTGGGGGGCATGGCAAACAGATCCATTTCCGTCTTGGAACAAGCGCAAGAATCTCGGTGCATCATTTTTTTGTCTCTTTTTTCTCAATAATCGAAAACGTCTAAGTCTCGAACGGTTCTTCTTTTCTTTGCCTTTCTCGCTTGAAGTCTGGTGAAAGGGTGTTTTCTTCGTCGTCTCTTTCTGCCTTATCCTTGCTGAATGTCTGACTCGGTAGCGTGCAGGGCATTTATAGGTGTTTCTCGTTGGCCTAAAATGTCTTTGCCCGTTTGCAGCAGGACATTTTTGACTGCCCTCATGAAGGCTTCTTTAGGGTTTTGTTTGTCGATGATGACATTTTGGAGAAATTCTTTGCCTTGCGTCAGTGCCGCATCTTTCAAGGCGTGCAATCCGCGTGTCACCATCGGTTTCAACACCGGGGCCACCGAACGAAAGGCCGATTTTAACATGTCTCCTAAGCCGTGTCCTCGCTGTCGTGCAACCCCTCGGTACACTGGATACATGACTTACTTACGAGTCGTGAGAGAACCGTTTTCAAAAATGGAGTTTCACCGTGACTTTTCCTTTGGTGAATGGAATATTTTGTCCCAGATCTCCTTTTATAGCAATGTTGACCGTGTCCAAATACGACTTACTGACAGGCAAATAGTGAGGATGTACAAATTCGCGGTGGACGTGGTAAGTGTTTCCACCTTCCTCGTCAGTGTTCGTGGCAGAATCCACTTTGAAAGGAATGACACGCAGTAACGGTACGGAGGTGTGTCCCACCACGTTGTACTCCACCACATCGGAATACACGAACATCAAATTCAGCCCTTGGTTCAGTTCTACCGGGGCACGAAGTAACTTGCTAAAAGACTCGTTGTCGTAAACGATGGGTAATTCGTTTTTCTTGAGCATGGCCTTTCTCATGTCCATGTCTCCGCCCAACATGTCAAACAATTCAGGACAAAATAAAATGGACACGATTTTACTTCGTTCAAATTTCATCAAGAAGCGACGAGCTGCTTTGTGGTACTCCATGGTGACACTTTTGTTGACATGCTCCAAAGCTTTCAGAAACACGACATTACACCTGGAGGCTATGGTGCTGACCAAATGTTGACCACTAAAATAATAGGCTGGGGGAATGAACAAGTGATAGGTGGTGTACTTTTGTGTACGGGTTTTCTTGTCATATTTGACATTGCTATCCATCCACTGTTGCATTTGCTCGTCATGAACTTCTACATCAAAAAAATTTTGATTGGGAAGGACATTGAGGACTTGGGTCGGGTGAATCATTTCTACTAAAGCCACTTCCCAATGGGCTTCGTGATCTAACTGGATGACCTGAGGTAATTTGGCCGTGTAACAGCACAACGTGTTCTTGGGAAACACCTCCATGGAACTGTCACTGGGTAAAGTTAAGTAAAATTGGTTTTGGTGACTCATAATTCCAGAGTTCTGTGGCTGTCCGAGGGGATATTACTGGATGTCAGAGGCGTGTCTCCGTCTAAAATGGGGTTCTGATTGTGGTTGAAGTGGTGACTGGCACTGGCACTGGACACAAGGTTCCCGTGGTTCCCGTTCGAGGAGAATTTCAGGGAGGGATTAGGAAGCAGGTAACCGATGCAACTGCTCAATAAAATGGTCCACAATTGTTTGTCTCCTTGTTGCAAACTCAAATTGGCAATGGCTGCCCCGATGACACAATACACCACGAAGATTTGGCAGAAAAAGACGATTTGCGTTTTAGGCACACGTTCTCCACACCACACCCACAAGGGTTGTTTTTGTAAATCTTGCACAGCAGAACTAGGTGAAGGATGAGTGGTCGACGTAGCTGCGTCTGCTGTGTGAAAGGGCATGATGGTCACTTCTTTTTATAGTCGATGACTTGCGAAGCGTCGATCCAAGAATCAAAACTGGGTGGATATCCTTTCCAACGTACTTTGACTTCTTTGACACGTCGTTTGCCCACTTTACGGGTTCTGCGTTCGAGAATGCTTTCGATGTCGTACACGTCGTCTTCTTTTTTGGTGACACGTTGTAACTCGGGTAAGTAAAACGTTCCTTTGAGCACTTCTCCGTTCATGTCTTCCAATTTATAGACGGCAGGATGACGGCCATGCACTCGTCCAGTGACGCGAAACAATTCGGTCGTCCAGTTAGGTAAGTAACATTTGTCGAAAGTGCGTTTGGTTTTGCCAATGCGCACCCAATCTCCTACGGCCAACATTCCACTTTTCTTGGGGACAGCCCTCGTCGGGGACGTACCAAACAGACGCTCAAACACCAACACTTCGTTGTCGGGAGTCACGTCTTGCGGGGCACGTCCGATGCTTCGATGGTAAGATTGGTTGTACGCTTGCACCAGGTGCGGTAAGATGTCGATGTACTTCAGAGTGTGGTGATGCGTAAAATATTTCCACATGCGTTCTTTCAAAGTGCGTTGAAAACGTTCCACGATGCTGGCTTTGGTTTCGGGATTATCGGTGGTAAAAAAATGAATGTCACGTTTCTTTAATTCTTTTTGGAAAGCTTGGTTCAGACATTCGGTGCCTTTGTCCGTTTGCCATCGAAGAGGGTGACGACCGCTTTGTTTCAACACCCGTTGCAGGGCTCGCACTAACTCGCTGCTCGATTTGGAAGTCAAGGGCACGACCCAGGCAAATTTGGAAAAGACGTCGATGACACAAAACAAATATTTGTAGCCACGATTGTAGCTGGCCAAATGAGAGACATCAGCTAAATCGGCTTGCCATTGATGATCGATGCCTTCCACTCGGGTGCGACTTCTGGCAAAGTTGCGTCGAATGGGTTTGTGTAAAGTGTAGGTAGCTTGTTCTTGTAACCATCGTTGCACTTGAGGTAAACGGAGACTTTTCAGTCGCGTTTTGGCAGCACGATACAATTTTTGAACTCCTGCGTAACCTGCAGGATGGGAGGGATCGTAGTAAATGCTGGCTAAGACTTTTTCCATTTTTTGTGTTAATAAGACAGCCACTCTTGGAGGATGCTACTCTTTTTCTCTTGGGTTATTTTCTTGGATTGCAATGCTTTGCGTGTGCGGCCAGCAATAGGTGTCGAGGAGGAGAAGGATGTCTGAGCGGGGGATATCGGTTCTTGTTTCACTTCTGTCTTCACTTCTGTCTTCACTTTCTTTTTCTCTTGTGAGGAAGAAGGGGTGACCATCATCTTTTTAATCCATCCAATTCTGGAGGTAGGTGGTGTTGTTAACTTGCGTACTTTTTCTGGTGGAGTTTGAAACCCTTCCTCTTCTTCTCCTTTTTCTCTCTTGGTCACGGGTACTGGTGGTACTGGTACTGGTACTGGTGATGGTGCTGGACTTTTCATCAAGGTCTTAAAATCTTTCAGAGTGGGTAGAGTTGTTTCGTCTAAAGCTTTCTGGTGAAAGAGTTGCAGTCGTTGCAAGAGTTGACCGTACTTTTGCGATTTTTCTGTTTCGGACAAATCTTGGCGATCCATCAAGGACTGCAATTCGTGTTGTAACTGGGACATCTCGCTCAAATGGGGATTGGGAGGTAAATGCGGGGTGTGTTGTTCTTGCCACCGATGGCATTCCATCCATCGTTTGTAAGGCACTAAAGCTAGTTTTCGTCCTTCCATGGGGTTGTCAGGGGTCAATTCTGAGATCTTGGAACTTCCGAGGCCTTTTTATCTTGCTCCTACCAGTCCTCCCAACATGGTTCCCAAGACTCCTTTCAGTATGGGGCCTAACAAGAGAGGTAAAATACCTCCACGTTGCACTAACATCTTCTTTTTTTGACGAATGGGAATTTTCTTTTGAACCATCTGGCGAAGAACGTGACGATGTTTGCCTAACCATTGTTTCTGGTGTTTGGACAAAGGGATCGTGCCTTTCAAAACGTTCAAACAACATTCGCACACGGTATCGATGACCTCTTTGGAGGTTGTTTGAATGAGTTTTTTTCGTAGGGGTGGAGAAGCTTTGGACAGGACAGATAACATGTCCCCATGTTTGGCTAAACGTGGTGGCAGTCCTTTCCTTTTCTTTCCTTGGGGTTTTCTGGAGGGTGACATCTTTGAGTCTTCAAGAGCACCAAAAAAAAAAACACTGATACCCGACTTGGTCACAGGCCTTTTTTATACTGGAACGCGTCGCCACTGATTGTCTTGACGTCGTATTAGTTTGAGGACAGGCATGACACGTCGTGCAGGGGTACGTAACGGACTAAATCGAGTCAGTTCTTGCTTGGACAAATCCAGTAAACTTTGTAACATGCCCGATCTTTCTTGAACTTTGATTTTGGGAGAAGGTACTTTGTGAGCAGCAGCCACTGCCACTAAATTGGAAGGTCCTGCCACTGGGGAAGTTCTTTTGGGGGTCATCAACGGAGAAGTTCTTGGTGTGATCAACGTCTCCAAGTACTCTTCAGTTCTGCGTGTCATTAACGGAGAAGTGGACAAACTTGAAGCTGCCGGAGACGCAGTCACCGCCGTGGCAGGTCGTGGTTTGCGAGTGTAAGGTTGCGTCCTGGCCGAAGTGCCTCTCTTGCGACTAGTTCTCTGTGGACTTTTCTTTTTCTGAGGGCTTCTTTTCTTTTTCCGAGGTGGTGGTGGTGGTGTCTGGTCAGAGGAGGGTCCTGCCACTGGAGAAGTTCTCCTTGGGGACCAGGTCTTTTTCTTCTTGGGGCTTCGTTGGACTTTTGTCTTGGGTATAACATTGGGGGCATTAGGATCCCATCTTAAGAGTGAGCGAATGATGACCCCTCCTAGAGTACCGCTCCCTCCAGGTTTCAAAATGATTTGATTTTTGGTTTGAGTGTCGATGCGGGGATCGGCCAGTTGGACCAGAGCGACTTTGTTTCGATCGAAAAAGCGTTTGGTTTGATGAGGAATCTGAATGATTCCTTGGAGTAATTGACGTGCCGTCACCGTGAACCATCGTAAGACTTCTTTGAGACTAGCTTCTAAGACACGAGCTCGTGTTTGTGGTTTTTTTTCTCGACTGATGCCATACAAGGCACGAATCAATTTGACGGGAAGATGCGACTGAAGGGACGTCATGTTCGCACTGTGTGAGACAGACGAAAAAGGGTCTGAGGTTTTAATAGAATTTTTTATGGGGAGTGAAATGAAGTCGAGGACGGAGACGTGTACAGGACAGGCCCTCCGTCTTGGCACCAGTGGTGAAACAAGTGGGTACGAAATCGCAAATACTCGGGAGTCGTAGGTTTCAAATCGACGAGTAAATAGGCGTGTGGCGTTTGAGTGGCATCGTCGTACGCCTGAGTCAGCCAAGGCGTTCCTAACTGTTTGGCTAAGACTTGCACTTGCGATTTATCTCGAGGGCTTTTAAACAAGACCACGTAATGCGCATTGAGACTGATGGTGCGATGGGCTTTACTTTGTTGAAACAAATTTTGGGTGATGTAAACGACACTGGCATTACGGTGATGCCCTTTGCGCGTGAACCACAGTTGAATTTCTTCTTCGTTTTCTCCTAACATGTCGTCGAAAATGACTAAATGGGTTTGACGGGAGTCAGAGACGATGCCGTCGTCTTCTTTAGGAATGCCTTCCACAAACACGATGGAATCGCCTTGACTTTCTCGCAAGAGGCTGTACGCCGATTGCCACTCTTTGTAACACCACACGATCCGTTGAGGGGGCCGATCGATCAAATGATGTTTATGTTCGATCAAACGTTTGACGAATTCGGTTTTGCCAGAACCGCTAGGTCCAGCAATGAGCATGTTAAAGGGATGGCGAAGATACAAAGCCTCCCAACTGGCACGATCTAAGTGTTCGTCGATGACTTTGACAGTAGAGGAAGAGGGAGCAGAGACAGTAGACACGAAAAAACAAACAAGACAGGAGTTTATATACTTTTTCAGAACACGTTTATTGAATGTTTTTTTCAAACATGAATACGAAAGACAAAAATACATAAAAGCCAAAGGCTTAAGTACAAGAATAAAAGGCACATGAACGTGGAATAAAAAACAAGTGTCTGTACAACAACCACATGTTTTGGGTAAAGTTCTAACCAGTTCTATAGTAGGGGGTAAGGTCACACAAGTGTCCTCCCGAAAGGGTCTTTCAGGCCTGTCCACGGCAGTCCTGTCCTGGGTGACGGGTTCTTCTGGCACCGTCACTAACACAGGTTGAAAAGTAACATTTTTCCTTGAATAACTCTCGTGCATACTGGGCCACCTCTTGTGTCCAAGCCTCAAAACCCTGGTCTCGGTGATGTCCAACATTTGACTCCTAACCAATCTGGTTTCTTCTTCGTCAACGACATGGTAAGTTACTTCAATGAACAATGAACTATTGGTCTTGGACGTTGTCCCTTTTTATATGCTGACCAATATCGATGTGACCGTACGGCAACGTAAAGTGATTGGGAAGTCTCACTCGCTTCTGGTACACGATTTGATAGATTTTTTCCAGGGTCCGACTGACGATGTGGTGAGTGGGTAAACGTACAATCTTGTTCGGTTGATAAGTGGTCACTTTAAAGTTTCCATCCTCTCCCGATTGCAAGGCTTCTTTCAATACCCCAAAGTTGACCACTCGACTAGTACGATGATTCAGAGTCAGTCCTTTCACTTTGCACGTCGTGTGCACTTCTCCTTGGTTGTCCCGGTATTCGTAGCCGTAATTTTTGGGACCACCACTGACGAAACTTAGAATCTTGTCGTTGGGATGCTCGTCTGTCCAGGCTCCTAAACGGTCTCCTTCGATGTCAGGGTGCTGTTGAATCGGGTGATGGATGTAAATGCAACTGTCCGTGTCAAAGTACAGGACGCGTTCTTCTAACAGTTCTAAAGCTTCGTACAATTTTAAGCGAGCATGAGCTGTCACGTAAGCCGCAATGATGACATTTCCAAAAGGGTCGTCTTGTACAAAGTCCAGATCTTCTTCGTAATTGATCAAGATCAAATCCTCTCGAACGACGTCCACGTGTTTCATGTATTTGGTTTTGTCGTGAATCATCTGGAAGTAGCGGGAAGGTTCTGTCAAATATTCCGTCTTGGGTAAACACGGTCGTTGTGCCATTTTACCCCACAAGCAATTTAACATCACTTTGGCAAACGATCGCCTGCCTTCGTTTTTTTCGATGTGGTCTAAAGAGATGCCTTCTTGTTCGTAGTATTTCTCTTTGAATTGTATTTGGTCTTCGGGAGTGTGACACCAGGAAGGATAGCCGCTGGCTTCTTGTTTCAGTTTCAAAAAGGCATCCACGTAGTCGGCGAAAATGCCTTTCTGAGTAGGGTCACCCTTGTGGTACTGTTGTGTCTTGGGAAAGTGGCAAATTTCGTACACTTCTAACAGTTGGTATCCCATGTCCAGAGCTTTGAACAATTCCACGCTGACCCAGGTTCCCGTCAAGGCACGTTCTGCCTGGCTGTGATGGCAAGGTTGGTCCTGGTTGCACGTTTCGGCACAAGTACGGCACAAGGGAAACATCAGTTTGCCTTGACAATGGTGAGGTAAGACGGGATGGTATAGGTTCGTGGGAGGCAAAACTTTGCACTTGACCAAGCCTTCGTATTGTCGAATGTTTTTCAGGTCGATGTATTCCGTCAGCAATTGCGGGTGCCCTACAGGAAAGCGACAATATTTGCACACGTAGGGATACAACGAACACACGTCCAAGTATTTGATTTCTTCTCCTTTCTCTTTGTCGGCTTGGTACAGCAAACAGGTGGCATTGGTCCTTCCTCCGTACAAACTATCCCTCGGGTTCAGGGGGTCCATGAACTGGTAACTTTCCACGAGGCGTTTAAACTCGGGATCGGTTTTCATACGGTGATCGTACTCGTGTTCCCACATTTCCACCACTTGGTATCCTTCCTGTTCTAACTTTAGGCGTCGCTGACAAGTGTCCTGGTACAGGTCTTCCATGGTCCGTTGTAAAAAACTGATTTTTAGTGTCACGGTCAGGGTAGCAGACGGGACATCCGTGAAATAAGCAACCGTTAAACTCGTACACGATCTTGGGGTTTTCTAAGTCCCAGCCATCGACCGAATACGTTCCGATGGTCTTCTCGCCTCCTCCGTTGCGGGCATGCTGAATCCATTTGTCTTCCTTGTCGCACAAGTAATGTAACCAGCGTAGGGCTTTGACCGAGTATTGACGTTTGACAAAGTGGGTCGTTTGAGGACTGATGACAGCCACGGTGTTTTCAGGCATGAATCGTTGGCGGTACACTAAGGAACACGCTTTGGCAATGGTGCAAGCTTCTTTCAAAGGATCGACCCCTCCGTGTTCCATGAACAGTTCTCGAAATTTTCCACAGCAACGTCGTAAAATGTCCACGTCGGAACGACAATACTTTAACATTTCTTCCTGAAAGTCGAAGGGGTCCGAGGCGTGAGCCTGGTACCAAGTGTAGAAATCTTCTCGTTGTTCGGTACGCATGTTGTCGGGGTCGTAATTGTGAGCCTCAGGCAAATGGGGTAGAACGGCATGTTGATTGGCTTCCGTATTGAAAAAGTGTGGAAAATACCCTTTAGCCATTTCTGTCATTCCAAACGTTTTAGGCATTCGGCTCAAAGGCATGGCCAAGTAACTCATCGAATCTTTAAACTGTACTTGTCCCACTTGCATGAAAATGATTTTGGCTCCGTTCAAAGTCACTTTAGGACGTTCGGTGCCTTGTTCCGTATAGTATCTGAGAAGAAACTGTCCATCGTATCCGGAGAAATTGTGAGCCATCACCGTGGCATGACGATGACAATCTCCGTAACGTTCGATGTCCTCTTGGCTCCACGTCTTGTCGATGGGGTCTAAGACCCATTGGGCAAAATCGGCTAACGTGTTTGGTCCCCGAAAGATTTTTTCACGTCCTCCAGGAATCTTGCTGCAGTGAGGGCAATGACTGAAGATAGGTTCTTGAATGCACTTCTCGCACGCTCGATGAGCCACGCAGAATTTAGGAATCTGAATGGCGGTCTTTTGCATGCATTCGAAATCGAAAAAGATGAAATTGCCTTTCTTCTTGTGACCGTCCTCTTTCTCTGGTGGGGGTTGGTATTTTTGCACGTAGCATTGCTGTTCCAAGTCCACGATGTGGTGACAAATGTGACATTTTTTCTTTCCTCGACATACGTGTGCCTTGGCATTATTGGTAAGTATGCCTTGTCCACAGGTAGGGCACAATCTCAGGAGTTGACAAGCACATTTCTTCTGTGAACCTTGTGTTTTCAAATGTTGTTGGTAACAGGTAGGACTGACAAACGTGCGCAAACAAGTCGAATAAGGCACTGGTCCTTCGCTCAGACAGGGTGGAGAGGCCAAACATCCTGGGCATTTCATTCCACAATGCTTGTGTTGCTCTCGATTGTTATAACCATAGTCACATTTCTCACAATAATAACCGTATCCCAGGAATCCAGTGATACTGGTAATGGTATCGAAATGATCATCGTGATGATAGACATGAATGTATTTTCCGTCCTTAAAATCTTGGCCTCGAAACAACAGAGTTCCACGCATTTCTTGAGGGTGCACTTTCAAGGTGTAGCGTGGAGCTAGGGCATCTTGCAATTTTTGCATCTCAGGAATGCCACAGGGTGTGTCTTTGGACAGTCCGGCTTGTTGTAACAGGAGTTCTGCTTCATTTCGTTGTTTGGCTCGGTCGGATTGTTGAATAGTTTTCCAGGTTCTTTTCCATTCTACCGTGTCGTTCTTGTTGGCATAGGTTCGTCCCACCACGATGGCACGGGCTAAACACATTTGGTCTTGAGGGTTGTTAATTCGGACGAGACTTTTTGGTGTTGCGAAGGTCGTCCACCAATAACATCTTTTTGCGTCCAGTCCCTTGAGGAGGAGAGACGTGGGCCATTTTCAGTGTGGCTTTACCATCGGTGATGTCAAACTGGTCATTAGATTGTTGCACCTGTTGTATCTTGTCCATGACTTTGGAAGGGGTCAGTTCTGCGGGTCTGCTAAACTCGATCCAAACAGGGGATTTCAAACCGTCGTGATCTATGGATAGTGTCAAGCGATCGTCTTCTTTGGCTTGACATTGTCGCTTGAGTGCGGTGAGCAAAGAATCCCACATCTCGGTGATAAACCCTTCTGCTTTCTCCAAGGGTACGTCGGCCTTGAAATCTTTAAACTTCACCGTGTAGGTGTAAGCCGTGGTTCTAAATTTTCTAGAGGAGCGCTTTTCCGTCTCTCGAATGGAATAGTACTTTTCAGGGTTGACTAAGGGTGGTGAACTTGGTTTAGAGGGTTCGGATTCTGGTTCACTCATGTCCTCTTCAAAATCACTGGCATGAATTTGTGCCAAGATTTCAGCCCTGGTACGAGGCGATAGATCACGTTTCTGCCTCTTACTTTCTTCTTCTTCTTTCTTCTCGAATGAATGGGATCGTTTCATCTTGAGTGCAAAACGTCAAATGACTCAAGTTCAAATACCATAGACTAATTTATAGTCATGGCAAACCAGCGTATATAAAAAGGGTGTGTCTTGTCCTTTCACTATTCATTTCACTCTCAAACCGACGAGAACGATGGAAGAGACTACCCAGATGGAACGTTTCGTCAGAGCTTTGCGAGGGGTCATTAGAAAATTCTCTTCAGACCAGCCGACGGACTACTCTCCTTCCTTTCGAGATAAGAGTCAGGATACGTGCTATATCTGTCAGAAGAAAGGGCATTGGTCTTCAGAGTGTCCAGACCGTCAAAAAAGAAAAAAAAACAGGGGCTAAAAAAGACAAAAGTCAAGATACCTGTTATTATTGTAAAGAAAAAGGACATTGGTCTCCAGATTGCCCAAAAATGAAACAAGAGGAGTCAGAAGAAAAGAAGGTTTCTTCAGAAGAAGAGAGGGTATCTTCTGAAGAAGAGAGGGATTCTTCGAAAGAAGAGAGGGATTCTTCAGAGGAAGAAGAGGAAGAAAGAAGACAATTCTATTTAAAAGAAGCAAAGAAACAGGAGAAGAAAAGAAGAAGGGAAGAAAATGAGGAAAAAATGGTGAAGAAATTCAAAAAACAGAGAGACTAAACAAGGAGAAAGAAGAAGTCAATGAACTTTTAATTAAAGTGTTCTGTGGTGAATTGTGAATTGGATTGTAAAAAATGGATAAAAGAATACATGAATGATATAAGGTAAGTGTCTTTGAGTTTTGATATTAAAATAAGAAGCTACACTCACGCACTCATACACAGACACGTACTATAAGGGTAAAATGGGTGGGGTTTATTTTTGAGTTATTGGTAAATTGAAATTGTATTTCTTTTCGAGAAATGTGGGTGGCTCTGAAAAGGGCCTTTTTATTTTGGTGTAGGGGTGAGTTTAACCAATCAACTTTAACTGCCTTAAGCCTTTGCCACGGCCAAGGCCTACTTCTGATGATTGGGTTGAAATCACTAAGGGTGGTACGACAGGCTTAGTCACAGGGTTGGCGTGTTTAGCTCGGGAAGGTCGTATTCTCTTCGGTCGTGATAAAGAAGTCTGATACATTTGTTTCAGACTTCTTAACTCCGCTAAAATGTCCAACAGTACCGTAGCCGTTTGATTTTCACCCTCTTGTTTCTTTGCTGCTGCTTCTTCTTGCTGTTGTTGCTGTTGTTTTTTTCTTACCTCTTCTTGTTGCTGTTGCTGTTGCTGTAGGAGAAATGCTTGTTCCGCTTCCTTTTGTCGTTGCATAAATTTCTCCAATTCTTCTTTCTGTCTCTGTCTAAAATTCTCCACTTGCGGTAATGACGAAGGTTCCGGAACAAATTCTTGCGAGGTAAGAAAATCCACAAAATCCCAATGTACCTCTTCTGAAAATAAGTCCGGGTTCCCTTGGGCAGTCTCCCCTGCTGGTGCACCCCAATGGATCGTTTTCTGAGTTTCCGTCATGTTGAATCACTGTCGCATAGATTGACTGCACACAAGCGCTAGCGAATCTATATAGACCACCTGACGTCACAGACTACTCTCTTCGGATTGGATGCGGGCTGACTGAATTTTGTAACGCGTGTTTGGATTGGTGAATGAACTCAATCCGTTTCAATCCTGCCTCTACCTATAAATAAGCGCAGTTCAGTGCATTGATTCACTTGTTCTCGTCGCTTCAAGATGTGGACCGATGTGCAATCTTCTACGCTTGTGTCTTCCATGATGTTCCGGACGGACATACCCATGTATGTCCGATCCAAGTGGACCGTTGTCCACAGGACAAACACCAGCCTGTGGATACGTAGGATCTACGTAGAAAGACAAGGATGCCTGAAAAGAGTGCTGATTTACGGACCAACAGTGAGACGTAGCCTAAGGACAAGAAGAAGACCAATGCGGTACCATTTATGTTAATGAATACATTAACATAAACCCAAAGGCCCTTTTCAGGGCCAGCCATATTTCTCGAAAAGAGATAGCCTTTCCATTGCCTACCCCTTTTTAAAAAAATTTAAAAAAAAAAAATCCCATATTCAATTCCCCTTGACGCTATAAAGTCCCACCCTGTTTAAATTCCTTTGACGCTAAACCGTCCCACGATTTTTCTCCATGTTAATTTCCCTTGTCGCTAATCTGACCCACGATTTTTCTCCATGTTAAATTTCCCTTGACGCTAATCTGTCCCAGGGGTCTCTGTAATGCTAATTCCCATTGACGCTAATGTATCCCACCTTACTACTATTACAGCATACAAAATGAAACAAATAAAACAGAGTGATGCACCGTTTATAATCAGTGGTAACATGCTAACAAGAACATAGTAACTTGTCCTCTGCTTTCTAACTTTAGCCACGATAAACTATTCTCAGTATAACGGCACTATATTGTCATTAGACGATACTCAAGAGAAGAATACTATTATTGACCCGTCAAATATATCGTATGCACCGTTTAAATTATGTCATACATTGACGACATGCATATAATCGGAAATTAACCTTTTCCATGATACCCTGTTTCAAATAGGGATATAATATTTATGGTTTCGCTTCGTGCCATCAAGCTCATTGCAATGATTAAATGCAAAGTAATAACGGAATCAGACTATAAATTGTTCTGTTTCTAGAGTAAAATCTCCATTACAGAGAAATATAGACAACTACACTAGCTAGCACAAGGTCTGTTTAATTACATCAACAATTAGATATTTGTTTTAAGAAACTGACAAAAATAAATTCAAAATATGTTGATGGTTAATACCAATTAACGAATTATTGGAGGTATCGAAGATAGAAATAAATGGAGACAAATTATTCGAAACAAGCAGTAAGAGTATATGTATCGAAGAGGTATGATACTGCTCTAGTACAGATGTTTATGAATGGAATAAAGTAATGTTTGCCACCAGTCAACTAGTTTTCTTAATTGGCAATATTCTTTTTCTGTTAGGAGGGATCTACACCTTGTAATAAACAACCAATTTGTAACGGTCACCATGGCAGTCATTTTATGAGAAACTGCAACATACGTAAACGTATAAATAATCATATACTTGGACCTGCAAGCTCTTTATATGGCGGTATATCTGGTTCTACCTCTTGTTCATAACACTAAAGGAATATTACCATGCTGGTTCATCCATTTCTGCATTTATAAGAATTCCTTAAATGGGCTAAGTTTTTAAATTTAAATCTAACGCTCATTTAAGAAATCACGAACATACCACGTAGCAAAATTTCATACTTGGCACCGGCTTTAACAATCCCCACAGTAAGTGATTAACGTATGTAAACAAAAATATCAGCAAACCAAAACGATAAACACGATTAGTGTATAATTAAACTTTAGTATATGTTTAATTTCAATTTCGCTAATTTCGGATAATATTAATAATTCGCTTGAATCTTTAAAGACATATTGCAGACATTTGAAAAAAGGAATGTGTTGGTTTTACTAGCACTTTTAACACATTGTTGGCTATATGAAGACGAGGAGCTAAGTGCCACTCCCACTGACACGCTGAAGCAGTCGCATTGTAAACATGATGTTAATTGACATCTATTACTGTTTATACCGGTTGCTATAAAACAAATAAAACATCGTCAATGATCACATTACTTAATATTTTGTCTGAATTGTACAGATTTTCTTATATGTCCGTTTAACTGATCAGAATCTGTAATTTGAGGTGTTTTTATATTTTTTCTGTTGGATGCATAGGAAATGGGAGCTAAGTGCCTCTCTCAGTGACATACGTTGACAGTTGCATTGATGACATCGAGGTAATTGATAACTGTTACTGTTTCGACCAGATGCTTAAAAACAGTTATCGTCAATGGTAACATCACTAAACGTTTTGTCTGGATTACACATATTTCACTATTTTTCCCGTTTAACTGATGAAAAACCTTAATTTCGACTTGCTGTGTTTTGTTTTTTCTTCTCCAATGTACTTTGAATAGGAAAGTGTTTATAAATATTGCATTGTCTCTTCGCTATTAACCTACCGTCCACGGTGATTGGGAAAAACAATTTCCGGATTTTGTTTGGTCTACATTTATGAAACAGAATCTTTTTTGCAGAAAAATTATTAGTATTATTATTATTATTATTATTATTATTATTATTATTAAATTTATTTTAGTACCAATATTACAACTGCATTTTATGTATGGACAAGTACAGCATGAGCAATATTTTTTATTTTTGGCCTCAACAATAACGCCGACACAGGATCTAATTTTAGATGAAATTTTGATTGTTTATATTCTGCTTCTTAATTCATTCAAAATTTATCACTTCGTACATAATTTGAAGTTCATGGCATGTTTTGATAATCGCTTCCATCCAGGCTTGATGAATCTTTTGCAATCTGTCAGCAGCGATCATTGATGAATATTAATTTCTTTGCCACTTAGGATACGTCAAACTCAATTCGAGACTTAAAAACCGTACATACAAGCAGATTTTATAAAACTATTCATATAAACGTCTCAATGCAGTTATCATTGATGGTGATTCCCACAAGGTAAATACATATATTTTGCTTTAATAAGGATTCAACACATCCATAGGAGAACAAATTTACATCAGTTTCAGTGTTGCTTATTATCGCACTACATGAAATTCATGTAATCCAATTTCTAACGATGCACTGGCGTCTTTCTAGATTAGTCCCATTTATCTTAAATAGTGGATATAGTAGACATATTTCTGTGCATGCCAGAACGGAAATGTTTTGTATTTTTACGAATTAAATCGTTTGAATGTATATTATCAAACGTTTCACTAAAGATTGTCCGTGACGTTACAAGGTTGGTCTGTGTTAATGATGACTTCATGTTCTGCGCAGTTGAAGCTCGTGCAGTATTTCCGTTCTGAATATATCTATTCACTGCCTAGCCAAACATTTCTGATACTGAAGCTAAATTATGAATCAGCTGTGGTGTTTGTTTTTAATTTTCAGCCCAGATAAAGCATTTTATATATTTTCAATTGATAGTCATATCGACCACAAAACATTCTTCTTGATTTCCAACAATTCAGACGCTTTTCGGAGCAGGGAAAACATATTGCGTATTTATATCAGACATGGCTACACTTACCACTGATCGCAGGAAGTGTGGACTGATTACACTCTTAAACCAATTTACTGTCCATTAATTTGCTAACAAACTTTGTATAGACAGGAAAGGGAAAATCATCTGATAATTGTGAATGTTATTTATTCCAGAGGAGGATTACTACCAGGAACGTGTTTAGTTCTTGAAACAAAGCAACAGTTTTGGTTATCGTGATAAGATGAATTCTTATTACATTAAGCAGTACTTCAGTGACGCACTCCTCCAAACAACAGTCAGTTGTGGTACTAGATAATGCATCCATTTACAGGCGCTTGCCTGCATCTCGAGAGAAAACAGGAAAAGAAACCTTAATCCAGGATTTGGGAAAGAAAAGTGACAGCTGAGGAACGAAATATCGGTCATGAATATAATATGCAGTTTTAGATTAACATGCCAACAAACCATTAGATGTGAACAGCCTTTATTTCTGCAGCATGAAATCACTCTACAGGAAAGATACCAGTCATAACAATAAAAAGTATTTATATTGTATTTTCCTAATGCACACTTCATCGTAATTGCACACTCGGTGAGCTAGCAAAAAAGAATCAATTTTGAAGATGATTACCTTTATTTATGTTACTATAACGACCTACAAAGTAATGACAAACTATGAATCAAACCAATCTCAGAAATATAACACACACCTGATTTATCTCTTTCTCGCTTTCCTCTCAGCACCAGTTTCTAAATCAAAATACCAGTATGTTTCCAAATACACGTTTCTGAAATGAAGACTAGTCAGAGGTCATATTTTGCAGTTTTCACTACTAAATGTTTGTGTAAATTAAAAGGAGGAACTAAAATCCGGTCACACCAAGGTAAGATAAATGGGATCATGCAATCACTCATAGGTCAGGAGAATGGCATGACCTTTTCTCCGTTAACTTTACATTATAAGAATCGTTCAATACTTTACGACATTGCACACCTTCATATTGCACACACGCGCAGGACACGTGTGCCCAATAGTGTTTTATGAACTACTTTGTAAACAAATCATGTACATTCGCATAGTAGGCGCTTTATGTTTTGGTTGATTAAATTTGTTTCTGAATGAACTAAAGCAGATGTTTCTTGGACTGCAACATATTAACTGCTTTGCTACATTCCACGTTAACTTTTTGATACATTGTTTCAGATTTTGCGATAGTCACCAGATTTTATAAAATTGCATGGTACCTACAAATAAGATGCAAGCTATAAAGGCATAAACTGTCTCCTTTAGCTGGTAATACGAATGGCAAATAATATACTTACAGGTTAATATCCAGAATTTCCTTAAAATGTACTTTCTTACTTCTGCAAATCCGAATTACATGATCCATGTCATGAGTTCTCAAGCTTGATTACTCATTTCGAAATTGTACTGTAATTTCGACTATATTCCAAGTGCAATTACATCTTCCTTACTGCACTCAAAATGAAATAAACATTAAATTCAATAGCGTCTTTTTGATAATTGCAATTGAAACAATTCATATTTTCCCCACATTATGATTTCAATTAGCCAATGACAGAACAAACACACCTGCAGATGTAAACACGCTACTCCCACGCTGCTTCAATCCGATGTATTTCATGTACAATTTGCACAGATGAATCCAGTCCAAAATCACAAACTTTCGTAGAATAGGAACAAAATAGCAAAATCTATTAATTCCAGAACAAATGGAAAAGTTGTTGCAATGCGCATTCATTCACAATATGACTGCAAATTTCAATTTTAACTAGACACGCCATTTTCTTTCGAAAGTTATGCCGAGCGCGCGACTAAGTTCAAATTGATCTGAGCGGAGTTATCTGCGCATTAGAAGTGTGATTGATCTGTTGTGATAAATCTGCGCTTGTGTATTTAGTTTGGAATACGGCATGCATTCATTTACGTTGTTTATTGTAGTGTATTTTGTTTATATAATTAAACCTTAGGTAGAATAAGAAAATGAGCATATAATAAAAAGGTTACTGCATTTGTATGGGAAAATATGAACCCGTTTTGTCGGATGGATATATTGCACTCCCAAGGTCGTGCAGTATTCCATCCCAAAAACTCGTTCATATTTTCCCATACAAATGCAGTAACCTATAAATATCATATTCTCATTTTAATTATCCGTTTACTTTACACTGTCAGAATCGTGCAGTACTCTTCCATACTGCAAGGTTTCATATTTCACGTCATGTGTGTCTAAAAATATCTTCTTTGATTGTTAATAAAAAATGTACTGTCATCTAGCAGACACTTTATCTTTTGGTCTTTTAGATTTGTTTGTTGATGAACATTATCTAGAACCCTGTTTCGTGTTTTCTCTAAAAAGGTCGTGGTAAGGCGATTTTGGCACATAAAGAGTGTACCTTTTTCTGGCGTCAGACATAAAGAAGTAGCCCTTACTTAGCTTGTCTATGTACGCTGCCATGTCGCCTGAAGGGCACAACGATAACTACTAGTGAAAAACAAACGCATAAAATTGACCACCTGTCTGAGATTCTGCCTTTTGGAGCAGCTAAATAATAAATTAGCCGGAATACATCCAGTACGGATTTAAAGACGATGTGCGATGAAGAAGTGCAAAAACTTCTGCCATATGCAAAGTCAAAAAGGCCAAGATGGCTGTTTCGAAAGGTTCGTATGTTACATTCAAAATGACAATCATTATGAGGACACATTTTACACCCTACTGGAAACACTTGGAGAAAGAGGACATTCAGCGTTACGGGGACTCTCAGTCATATGCTACAGTCATGGCAAACAGTTTCGAACTGAATTTTAAAACCAAGATGTATCCTGTGTGTCAAACGGTTACTCTAGAAGGATAATGTAGTTAAGGAAATATATTAAAGTCAGCTATATATACGGTTGCTACAATCTCAAACCGAGGGTCACTCGAGCATTGTATGCTTTAAAAGATGCACCTATAATGCAAGGAAATGAATTGTTTTGATACGTGCTCATAAACAAAAGAACGTCTATGAGAATGGTAAAGAAATGTGATTCAGACTGGAAAAGACGTTTTACATTGCCCATTCATTGCAATAAATTCGCTTCATACGTCTGTGTGATGAGTTTTCTTTGTTGGATTTGCTTAACACATTTATTTTTCAGAAGCCATAATGTTTAATTTCGCGTTAAAGTTCTCTCATCATTTGAGTTAAAGACTTTAATCGTTGGGTTGTAGTCAAAGTATTATCTCTGCCCCCCCCCCCCCACACACGCACAAATACATACATACATACATACATACATACATACATACATACATACATACATACATACATACTCATGTGTGAGAAATACCTCCAGCACCAGTAACATGTTTACCTCGTCTTCATGGATTTCAAGAAGGCGTTTGAAAGGGTATGGCATGCAGCCTTGTGGGCAACCAATGGCCTTCACAACATCAATGCCACCCTCATCACAGTAATAGAACACCTCAGTGACAAGGCCACCAGTGCAGTAACCTTTAAAAGCAGCATATGGGACTTGTTCAGAACGATAGTCAGAGTAAGACAAGGCTGTCTGTTCTCTCCCACACTATTCAACATCTTTCTAGATATATTCATGGCTGACGCGCTTGAAACGCACGAAGTAACACTTAGCATCCGAGGCAGAACAGCCACCAACTTTACGTTTTGCCGACAACCTTAATGAACTAGCAGGAAATGAACAAGAACTAGCTAGTCTAGTAGAGAGCCTCGACATAACCTCTGCAGTCTACAGCATGGACATCAGTGCCGAGAAGACAAAATTGATGACCAATAACACCAAGGTTATCAGCACTGATACCAGGGTCCAAGGTACGAAGCTAGAAACAGCCCACAGCTTCAAGTATTTGTCGTGAACGGTGACATATCAAGGATCAAAGCCTGAAAGACTCTCCAGGATTGCACTGACAACAACAGCGCTGACAAAACTGAAGCCCATCTGAAACGACAGGATCATCCCACTCACTGGTGATCTCCATATTTCTCTACGCCTGTGAATCATGGACCATAACAGCTGACTTAGAGATACGGATACAAACCACAAACATAACATGCTTTCGAAAGATCCTCTGCGTCACATAAAAAGACCGTATCACCAATGAGGAAATACAGAAAGGATCAGACAAGCCACTGGGCCTCACGAAGATCTCCTGATGACAGCAAAAAAAAAACGTAAACTGATTGGTATGGGCACGATCATCAAGACTTGCCAAGACAATACCACAAGGTACTGTACAAGGACGAAAAAAGACAGGCAGGCAAAGAAGGACGTGGGAAGATAAGATTCGAGAGTGGACAGGCTTGATATTGAACGACTCACCGAGAGGAATGGAGGAAGCTGGTTGTTCGGTCTTGTGCGGTGCCCCAACGTTCTACCAGACTAAGGGACTGATGATCATCATGATGAAAGTATGTCAGCAGAGAAATCGATTTATTTTCAAACATGTATATACACCCGACAAGAATATGTTTCATCATCATTTTACAGTGCAAGTGTATAAACTCTACTCGAGCTTCACCCGTCATAAGTATGCATTAGTCAGCGTATGTCTGTCATATATATATATATATATATATATATATATATATATATATATATATATATATATATATATCTGAACTGCCACCGGTTCCATCATCAGCTGTGTATCCCCTTTCTTAGAGCCATTTGGCCCTGATATATATGTATGCGTGTGTGTGTCTGTGTGGGTGTATGCCTGAATGCGTGCGTGTTTACTGACCAGGTATCAGCCACTCATCCTTGAAAGCCAGCAGAATGGATGGAAGATATGGAATCTACCGGTGGAAATATGATGCCGTGGCTTTACAACACGGACGTTGGGAGTCTCAACCCAGTCGGCGCACCTCTGAGAACGTTTTGCATCAGGGCCAAATCATCAAGACTCTGTGGTTCGCCACATGTCCTATGATGGGCATATAGTTTGCACTCTTAGTTGATATTACGACTCAGTTGTCGTACACTATGTAACGGAGAAAGCAAAAACAACAAAATTCAACAAAAAAATTTATTGATATAATTATAAATTGAAAACATAAGAGGAACTTAAAGTATTGTCAGTTAAATCTCATATAATCATAAAAGTTGTATCACAAATCCGAAAATATACAGTGTTCCTAAAATGAGTTCCAATCTTAAATGTTCTGATGTACCAATAACCTTGATTGTGCCAGTGTACCACTTATCTCGCTGTATCACAATGATATAACACAGAATGCCTTTAAATATTTTCAGAATAATCCCCAATTTTATATTTTAGTTATAAAAGTCCATGAGCACTTTGTAATTCTAAAGAATAATTTAAAAAAATAATTCCTTTCAAAATATATCTCAACACAACTACAATTAATCCCACAAAGAATAATAAATAATTATGTTGATCACAACCACAGACAGACAGACAGACACACACACAATGTAATATATATATATATATATATATATATATATATATATATATATATATATATATATATATATATATATATATATATATATATATATATATATATATATATATATATATATATATTACACTGTGTACTCGGTCCAGATCAGTAAAAGACGTTGACCCACAATATCTATGGATTTCGATGAGACTGTTTACTAAGTTTCCACCGAAAAGTATTTTAATTCCTCTGTAAGCATTCACCACGGATATTAGATACGACGGTGTTATGTATTTTCATTTTAAAAAATTCCGCTTGACTGTTTTTCGAAACTGAGTGTAGAATAGTAATGGCCTAACTGTATTCTGTCATTTTTAAAACGTTATTACTGATAGTTTGAGTTCAAGGTCTAGTGTACGAACATAACATATTCTAAAAGTGAAATTTCGACCCACATCTTGGTAATTGTTTTATGTTTCAAGCTTTATATAAGTTTGAGATAAAAAAAAATTAAAATTAATTCTTATCTTCAGATCAGTCTGTGGAATAATTTTCAATTGCTTTCAGATATAATTTGAAAGGAAATATTTATTTAAAAATTATTCATTGAATTACAAAATGCACATTTACATTTTGGACAAAACCACTACTTTAGGATTGCTGTAAATTCATTCAAAGATATTCCGAATTATATCATTGTGATACATCAAGGCTATTTGTACATCAGAAAATTCAAGATTATTTGAATTGATTTGTAATATTCTATAATTTTGATCATGTGATAGAACATTTAAGAGTATTTTGGATTTGATTGACAATATTATTAGTTCTTAAATTTTAAGTTTGTAAATTAGATAAATAAATTATTTGTTGATTTTACTAAACTTGTTGGCTTTGCATAATTCCTTTATTTAGTTTAAGACCATAGAGTCGTAACGGCAGGCAAAGTAGCATTCCAGTTGGTGGATATTCAAATGAAGTGATGATTTGCTGATGCACACATGTTACTAAATCTAGAATATAATGTTTTGTTTCGTATAATAATTATTCAATATTTAATGTTTTGTGACAGGGTATTTTCAATAATTGATCTGAATAAAAATGTCGTGGATGGACAACTCTCTCTCTGTCTGTTGGGAGATCAGCGTATGTTCACATTATTTTCACAAGTGAGGTGAGCTTATTTATTTTTATACATGTTCACACGCTTTTCCTGGTCATAATGTGAGATGCACTCATTTCTAGGTTTAGGATGGCATTCGGGGACTTCCATGTAGGATAAATTGGCCATATTCTGGCAAATTCGTAACAGCTACAGTGAGGTTTATGACAGTCGACCGTTTGATCTCAATATTTGTTGGGCTACTGATTGTATAGACGGCTGCCTTATTTATGCTAGTAATAGTAAAATGAAAACCCCATAAAGGTTCCGGAAGACGGGGCATTGAACATTTCTATGGTCGCAACCGATCAATAATAAAACTACTACGCATGAAAGTTTCACGGTCTTATTTGGACCAAACAGATTCACAAAAAATGATAATGTTATACACAAAAGGTCTCACTAGCGAGCGAATCAAACACCTACACGAACACTGTTTGAAGTCAATTCTTTTCCACTATTTCCAACGTTCCTAAGACATTAATACTTGTAAAATGAAAGGTTCTTAAACGCTCTTATCATCTCATGAATATATATCACGAACTTTAATAATTTGACACTAGTATATTTTATCTTGATTCACATTTATATGATTTACCAGTAAGCCTTTCCAAGCCGAATATTAGATTTTCACGCCATATAATACAAAACATGATCCAAACACCGAACACAAAGAAAATTAATCCTATCCTAAATTACTAAAAACGAATTCATAAATCATTTTGAAAATTCCATATATTATGAAATTAAGGAGTATCTACAAAAATAATGCTGTTAGAAACGTTCGTGATTGCTTTACATTGACGGCTGCAGCAGCAAAGGAGGCGAATAGACATTTTGCTGAAACGTAACTTTGAAAACTAAACCCTCGTAAAAAAATTTAAAAAAGTAAGATCACTGACGCTAAACCGAAACCTCTAACTTTACCGAGAGTTTCTCTTTAAGTGTCTCTCTCCCAGAGCCTCTCTTGGGGTTAGGTTTTTTTTGTTACTTTATTTTTGTCTTTAGCGGTTTTTTAAAAATATATATGTTGTCGTTTACCCTCGTGACCTCTTGTTGAGGTCGCGCCTCCTCTGCTGCCATAAAAATCAACCAAAATATTTTATCAAGGCCTATACGATATTTTATTTTGTAAATTTATTGTTATATATCCGCGTGGGGTAGTTTGTGCCTTTAAAAAGAAGTTTCTAAATCGAATTATGTCCATATCTCCGCTTCTCCAAGTCTGATGAATATTTCTCAGAGTATGTGTATCAGCTCCATTATATACAAGTAAAAAGTTACAGTTATCTCTGATCACTTTTCGTATTTGTGTACATCGTTGAGTTACATAAATTATATCCGGTTTTTATATGTCTGCCTCGAGAAACATATTCTAGCTGGATTTGATTGTTTATCTAGCATTACATCATCATATGCTATGAGATTATTAATAAATCCATCTAATTCATCTACGGACGGTGCTTCATCAATATCAGTTATAAAATTAATAATATCGTCACCATCTTCATTTAACAATTTTGCATTTTTATTAAAATCTTTAAGTACATCATAGCATATCTGATCATCAGCTTATGGCGCAACTATATACAACTTTTCCCACTTTAACCATCACATTATCAAATTAAGTAATAATTGTGTCTTTCCACTTCAGTCTGGCCTTTTATAATCATTCTGATAGAATTTGGTAATGCTGAAATACGTTTTACTGGCTCTTGCTTTTCTGTCGCTGAGAAACAATTACATCCATATCATAAATATACATGAATTTATATTGTTTACGTTGTAGAGTTAAAACTCCAACCACTGATTTAGTCACCGCTAACACAAAAAAATAGAAACAT
Organism: Sinohyriopsis cumingii; assembly: GCA_028554795.2. Lineage (NCBI taxonomy): Eukaryota > Metazoa > Mollusca > Bivalvia > Unionida > Unionidae > Sinohyriopsis > Sinohyriopsis cumingii. The sequence continues at coordinate 119,148,532 of CM068835.1, read as the reverse complement.
AGCATATGGTGAAAAATGTAACAGAATTGTTTTTCGTTTTAACCTAAAATTCAACGTAAGGATAGTGGTGATATTGCTATATTAATGTCACAATTTCCATGAACACTATGGGCTAAATACTCAGGAGAAAACATCTTCCAGGATATAATTATTGTGGTCCTGGTACCCGACTTGATATCCGACTTGATAAACAAGATCAACCAAGACCTGGAGATTATCCTATAAATGATATTGATCGAGCATGTCACGTTCATGATGTAGCTTATAAAAGTAGAAACCTACAAGATAGATATGTTGCAGACGTGAAATACACACACACACACACACACACACACACACACACACACACACATATATATATATATATATATATATATATATATATATATATATATATATATATATATATATATATAATAACATGAATTTAAAAAATATTAATGATATTATTCCTGCAATAAAAAATATATAAAAAGACGGCCATAAATATTCAACTTGATCCTGAAAAAGTTATGTCTGATTTTGAGTCATTACAAAATCGTAAATTTCAAGGTTCAAGGTCGATATGCAATATATCCGAAGATCGATTGAATAAAAATATACATGAAATTATGTTACAATCTTTATCAACAGTAAAGGATATAGAAGTGGAAAAATTCGTTACGCTTTCTATCGCGATTGACGTATTAGATCAAAATTATTTGATGAATATGAAACAAAAAGAATTATAAATACACGCGTGAGACAACTGAAAAAATGATATCAGATATTGAAAATAAACACTGTCACTTATGAAAGAAGTGAAAGTAGCGATGAAAACTAATTAGAATCAGTATAAAAACCCACAATATTCTGTTATAATATATAAAAAAAATTATTTTTTAAAATATACCACCCACATCTGATTTTGTATTCAGAACTAGACAATATTTTTATTTAGAAGTTGATCGAGTTTAATACATGAATGTACATAATTCAGATTGTGATCTCTATCACACGTGATCATAGAAATATGTTCTCGCCGCAGTTGATTTAATTGTTCCTGCATCAATAAAAAATCTTCGTTACCGTACTCATCAATAATTATGTCAACACTAAATTGTTCTGTGTTGACTGGAAACTGTGTCATTATTTTTCTGATGGCGTTTTCAAGTACCTCCCCCTGTCGCGTATGAAAACTCTCACATGTTGGTTCATTATATAATATTCTTCTTCATTAATTGTAAAAACACTCTGCAAGAAGAACTTCATGATAAAGAAATCTACGGACAATATTTTTATTATAAAGATTTTATCTTTTCTGAAATAGTTTATTTTTTCTGAATTTTGGTCAAAATTTATCGTTTTTCATGAAATGTGGTTAAAATTCATCCTTTTTTCACCTATTTTAGCCATTTTTGTCAAGGAAAATTTATCATTTTTCGTAATTTTTGAGGGTGAAAACCCAGCGATTCTCTAATTGATTTGTCGATAAATTGATAATTTTTCGATAAATTCTTATATAACACACCTAAAAATGATGTTTTTATGTGTTTTTGTCAGTTTGTTGACTGATTTTCGAGTAAAAAAAGAGAATTTATAGACAAATGGTCAACACGTATTAGAGAATCGCTGCGGTTTTCACGAATTACGAAATCTGATAGATTTTATGCACAAAAAAATTTTGTCAACAGAACAAAATAAATCTGATTTCAAGGTGAAGTTGAAAATCGTTAAGATTTGACATACAGATTTAAATTCAGATTTTCATGTCTTAAATCAGTTAAGTGTCCGGATTGGTCAGTAAGTTTGAAATGTATTCTTGATGATAACTGATTATGACATCGTAGATGAACGTGATTAATAGGTTCTTGTACAATCAAATATCCTGGAGGTACTATCGGAGTAAAAGTATACAGAATATATCCTTTCAAAGCCTGATTTGATTTTTCAAGTACTATTTGAAAGCTGCCATAAATTGCGTCGCATATAAAATTAACTGCAATCGTTGATGTTATATTAACTATTCCTGGTGAAATATGACATCCTTCAGCATATGGATTATTGTGTCTTAGAAGAGATGCTGGTGGCGATATTTTTCTGCATTCAATGATATTAGGAGAATTTTCTTTGATAAGATCGTCAAGCGATCTTTTTAGTCTGCCAGTTTCAAATCCGGGAAGTATAAATTTTAGTAAATCTGCTTCAATTATTCTATGATGATTAATATGCAGTTGTCTGGTATTTGTTATTTTTTCACTTCCTATATCATAAGTACTAGCATTTATTATTTCAATAATAACTCGATTAGAAAACTCAATATCTGATACAATTTGATTTAAATGTTGTATAGGTTCAGTAATTTTCTTACTTAGATCGTTATTAGGATACTCCAGAATATTATTTTTAAATAATTGCACTTATGTCGTGAATATAGTTGTATGTTCGGTTTTAATTTCGTCCGCCAATGATTTCAAATCTTTTTCAAATACAATATGATCGGAAGTTTTTCTATCAAAATAAATTATTGAAAACGGTGTTTTAGGAAATAATCAACCATCAGGAAATTTAATACGATCATCTGCATAATGACGCCATGGATATCCATCTCGATATTGTGGTTCATTCGTAATATTTTTCGTTAATATAGAAATCATCTCGTTGAGGTTCTGGCAGTCTTTAATGCTCTGATGGAATTTCATGCCAGCCTAAAACAGATCTGATTGACGATTGAAAAATATCTAGAACGTAATCTGGAAAATATATTTCAATCGCAGAAGATAACGTCGGTTCGTGAACGGAAATAGCTATTTTCGCTTCTTTTCCGGTTATAGCTTTTAGTCTGCGATGAAATTCATCATTGATTTGTTCGATTTGATAACTTCTTGTAGGAATAGAAACAACATTCCAGTCTGGTGTTCCATCATCTTTATTTCAATTTGCAAATACAAGCAAATTATTCGCCTGTAATCCACCAAATGATTTTGATCTGATATTTGGCCAGCTGTAATATACTCGAAATTGCGCTGCTGCAGTTTCTTTCACTGAAATTGTAGTTGGAAAGTTAATACGAAATTCTGAATTAATTGAGCTTACAGATATCATTGTTGTTTTGACTGAGTCGTATTCGTTACGATTTGCTGTAGTAGCTCGCTTGACGATGTCAGTGGAGTTGACATTGTTATTTAAATCCTGATTTTCTAAATCAATCACTGTCATTGCTTCTTGGTAGATTTTGATCATCTTCGTGAACTCAGAATCTGATATTTTTCCATCACTAAGACTCGTTGATAATAGCGAGGATAATTTCGAGTATGCTAGCGTTGCTGTATGTAATTTTATTATACAATCATGTAATTTGGCATTTGTGCACGTGCATATTTTTTTGGCAACGATATTAAGAATACCGGCAATCGTTGTTGAAGTTGAAACACAAACTGTTACAACTACTGGTGCCATCATTGTTATTGTTGATAATAACACGCCGGTTCTAGCAATAACATCAGACGCTAAATAAACAGTTATATCAACAGTAACTACACGTCTGCGATACTTTTCTTTCCCACTATATTCTCGCAAACGATATTTTTCCATTTTGTTTGCCATTCACGTTCTTGATTATATCTATAATGTGGCGCTGCAACATCACGTTGAATACTCATTATATTTTAATTAGGTGGGAATTTAGCTAATAATTCAAGACACCAATAATAGATCAAGCCGAGTTTGTTTTTTTCCCCCGGTTCCACATTAAATGTTACCTCGTCGTTTTGATCTAACATGACTAACATGGATCCACCTGACGAATAACGCCGTGAAATCGTGGTAGATATTATAAATGTTACAACACAGAGTACTGAGAGCATGTGTATACCAGTAACCTCAGCGCGATGTTTAATGGTTTTATTGAGCGGTGACCATAATCCTTGTTCAGACGCTACTGTATATATCATGTTGTTAATTTGCTTGTGGGACATTTTATCAAATTAATTTTTTAACGATATCAGGAATTCCACTTATAACATCTTCTAGGTTTTTTTTTCTAATCGTTTCAATATCTGATTATAGCTGAATTAATATCGTCGAGTTGTGTGTTAATATAAGCGAGTTTCACGTCAACAGTCAACGGGGTGCCAAAAATTCATCTGCGATTTTATTGAGTTTTTGAAAATTTCTACGAGTATTTAAATACATATTTACGTGAACGTCATACTCAACCCGCAATGTGGATAATTTTGCATCTACTGTATCTACATATTTTTGTTGTTGCAGCATCCTCATTAGATGTTGGATCTCTTTAAACAAGTATCTTACTTCCGTTCATGCTGAGTTCGCCTGTCATTGTATCACCAGTGTTCCGCAAAGGATTAGCAGCACTTTGTGCAATTTTGCAATTTCATTTCTAATAGTTGCAAATGATATATTTGAGTCTTTGATTCTACCACCGTCAGTAAATACCGGAATGTTATTCTCAGTAGCACCGAGAACTCTACGAACTATTTCATTCAATTTGATGTTGCTTGTCTTTAACACACCGTATTTATCCTGAAAAATAACAACTTCATCTCGGTCAACTCCATACAGGTTCATAATATCGGCAAGTTCATTTTTTGTCGCATAATTTGACAAATCAATGTCATCTTTTTTTCCTTGCCCTTAGTGGTACCACTAAGAGAAGATCTTCCGTAAATATCAACCACTATATTTTAAGATCTGTTTAAAACGACGCGGTTACTTGTATAATCATGCTCGACTTGATGAGGTGCATCGGAAGATTTTGATACAATACTGGGTACATTAATTACTTCACGACCACATATTGGCGGATCTGTCATTGTTTGTGTTGGTAATGTTGAATACCAGAGTGGAATGTTTCTGGCGTATTTTTAAAAAAAATCTATTGGCGGAGGAATCCCGTATGAATCGAAATAAATGGAGCCACGTGGGTCAAATGCGTATGCAACCCAATGAGTACCAGGCCCTGAATTATTATCAAGATTTATAATTCCCGTCTCAATATTGTTTGATTGCTTTGGTAATTGGTCACGCATAAAACACCTCTGAAATTCTTATATTTAATTTTTAAGCAGCATCAAGTAAATCAAAGTTAGATTTTGGACGGTTTAACGAAGTGTTCTTGGAAGTCTCAAACCTTTTCGCTACCGACAAGGGGTTCCCAGTAGTCTTAGACCCCTTCCCTTTTTATATCCCTGTCCTGTTGCTGTCTTTAATGCCATTCCAGCGGCGTTTCCAACAGGACCAAGTGCAGCTGATTTTGCTACAGCTGGAGCTGCAGCGGTTATTAATGCTGGTATAGCGCTCGAAGAAAGATGAAGTTGAACTCCGGTTTTTGATTCTAAAGCCCTATTTAAATGAGTCTTGGTTAATGAAAATTTGTTTGGACCACCACTAGAAATTTGATTTTTTTAGTGATATTTTTATTCCACATTTACTTGCAAGTTTGATTGCAATTTTTTTCACATGACAGGAAATCAGAGTGACTTTAACATGAATATACGACACTTTTATAATATGATAAGTGATTTAATTAATGTTTTCTACTGGTGCGTCAATAACTCGTATTCTTCCACAGCACCTTCAAGTAACATTGCTTTATCTGAAAGAATAACTGCAATTGCTCTGTAATTAGCACCACCAAGGGGGTTTACACGAGCTCGACAGTGAATATCAACAACAGATTGTCTAGATAAATCAAGATGGTCCAATGAAAATTAATAGATCGGATACAGAGCTATAAAATCCTGTTGAGATATCTGCAATCCAGTATCTATATTTTGATTACGTCCCATAAATGTCATCAAACGATGATACGCACGTGCTGCATGATTGTGTTCAAAATTTAATAATATATCCTCAGCTGGTTCTTGATGTCCGTTTATCTTAAGGAAACTTCACTAACTGCAAGTGTGTCAAATGTCACATGACTACGTTCTTGTGAATCTAGTCTATTAGTATATTGTATAGCGATAAATATATGCCTAGGCGCAGAAACGCGTTGTTGTGATGCTATTTGCCATGTACATAACCCAGCAATATTACTTTGAATGCTATCTGTAGTTACTGTTAACCCTGACAACAATGATTTACCACCTTGGTCCATAAAAGAAAGTAATTTGTTTCTTCAGCAAGCGATGGAGTCATTAATGGCATCCATAATGAAAGTTTTGTTGATCTTACCATACAATTGTGAGCAGCAGCAGGACGCCATGTTGCATCATTATCATTGGCTTTTCTTATAAGTACAACTGTATGTTTAGCCCCAAAAATAACTTTTTGAAAATTTCTACAAAATCCAAACAGATGAGATAGTTCAATTACACATGAAAAAAACCTCTTCATCATTTAACACTGATCGACGTGTAGCAAAACCTAAATTGAAAATTTCGTTCATAGATGCAACTTCGGTTCCAGCTGCATTCATTTTTACGTTTGCACGTTCATGATGATTAGTTGTATTTTTAGCAAACATCATTGCTTTGACGGCTGATCTTGTATAATTTGAATATCTTGCTAAACCTAATATTGTTGTAGCAACGTCAAATTCCTTCTGAACTGATTCAATATTTCTTCCATCAATCATATATGTGGCGCTGTCAAACAACGCCATAATACCATTGTTAACAAAACCAGGAAAATCACCGTGTGCAACTGCTGCACCATCATCCTGCAAAATTCTACCTTCTACTTCAATAAATGCTTCAGCGGGTAAGAAATAATTACTTGTATCTTGAACATGTAATTCGATTCGACCACGCTGATTTGGTACACATGCGTCATAAGAATAAAACTAATAATCGAGTACAGATTAATCTTTAAGAACTTGTGCGTCTATATCGAACGCTGGATCGGATACACGTTTGAACATTTTATTTTAATTGTTATCGTCTAACACGAAGACCACTTTCTGCTATTAAATTAGTGGTTACATTTTCTTCTGCTTCACCAGCCAACTCTGATAGTTTCTGGTTTGCGGTTTGATTTATTATTTTACTGACATTTGAAGGCATGACTTCCGTACTAGTTAATTTTACTGGTTGCGGTTTTCGTCTAATTAACCGTGCTAGTCTATCCTTGATTGTCGAGAACGCTTTACCGGCAAGATTACCAATAGCGCAGATGCCTTTATCACGAACAGGCTCACTAGCCTTCATCCCTAATTGTTTTACAGTCGGTATTGCTTTTGGGGTTATCCTTCTAAATAGACCTTGAACAACATCACCAAGTCCATCTCCGTAAATCGCTTTGTAAGTTGGCAATCTGAGTTCACTACCCTGACCATTACGAGTCTACATTGTGCATTGTGTTCAATCATTGTTTAAATTACATGCTGATTAATTAGTTGTTTTCTTCAGTCGCTGTGATAATCGTCGGCAATTTCATCGATGAGAGAACGATAAATGTTGCGATCCATAATTCCGCCAGTTAATCATCTTCAACAAATAACAGATATTTCATTAATAATTTCCGGCGAATCATTTCCTGCGAGTTTTCCTCCAATAAGAACTTTTAATCTATCTACGTCGGCAAGAACACTGTCAGGACAAGTAATAAGACCACTTCCTCCTGGCGTAGTTGAGTAAAATCCACTTCCAGTAGCGCCTGACGTAGGTTCGTAAATTTCATCAGTGTCATTATATCGCTGTTTTGCTTCTTCAACGGTCACATTTTCTTCTTTAGCTATTATTTTACATCTCGCCTCTCTATCTCTCATTACTTTTTGTTTAAAGTCAATACAATCCTGACTAATAGTATCTAGAGAATCTCGATTTTAATGGGCGGCATATTCTGTAGCTATCCATTTTTCAGGTTCTACCTATTCAACAAAATCTTTATCTAAATATTTTCCTCTATTTCCAAAAAACAGCAACTGGTGCTGATGATGCTCGATTATTAAGTATTGCATGACTCCCCTTAAGAAATATATTTCTATAAGCACTAGGTTCTTGCTCAGGAGGTTGTGGTTTTGATTGTGACCGAGTAATAATTCGTGTCTCGGGAGATTGTGGTTAGCTTTGTTGCGTTCTATTTGTTGCTGTGGTGTGGGAAGCTGATAGGAAGGTTCTTGTTTAAAAGGTTGTGGTTTAGTAGGTGATTCAGAAAGTGGAACCGTCGATGGATCAATTTCGTTCTTCTGTTCTGCTCATAGTTGATCTACTTTTGCAGAGAAATTAGCAAGATTTGAAATACCCGTGCTAATACCACCCTTATTATGACGAATTTTAAAGATCGTCTTGCGATATTCATCCTCATAAAGTTCCTGATGTTCTAGTAACTTATCAGACAAATAATTAGACTTGTCGGCAGTATATTCAGCTAATTGATCATAATTCATATTTTTAATTTTTTCATAGCTTCCAGGTTTAAATTTATCAATTTATTTTTAAACATATGGAAGAATTTCTCTTTCTCTTGTTCTTACTTTCGTCGTTTTTGTTCTTTCTTTCGTCGTTTTTGTTCTCTCATTTCTTGCTGTTTTCGTTTTCCATATTCATCATACACATCGTTTACCGCCCTGATGTATTCTATGTACGATACACTTTTTGTGTTGATTCGACCTTTTCCAGTTTTAATTTTATAAATCACATCAGCCCAGTGTTGCATACTGGAAATAACTTTTCCATGTGTTCGTCTCAACTTTTTGTTTTTATTTCATAGTGTGTAACAACAAGAGCTGGAAATCCGTCTGGATCAGTTTTACCGATTAATTTTAAAGCATCTTCCGTAAATGTATTACGTAATTCTTCGACTATTTCTTCATCAGTTTTTTTTCTCTTTAGTAATAGGTTTTGCTGGTAGAGGCATTCGACCAGGAAGATCTTCTAAATGTTTTGTTGTTTCTTCAGTTTTGTCAGCTATTTTTTTTTCAAGTTGAGGAACAAGGGATTTAGTTGTTTCAGTAATATGTTTGAATAATTTTTCTGTACCTTCTCCATATTGAACTTGTGATTCTTGACGTTCTTGAAGTTTTTGTTCAAAAGAATCACGAACAGGCAAAAACGTTTTGATTGCTTACAATCTTTCTCTAGCTGATCTAGCTGTATAAGATTCCATAGCTGGTGCCATATTATTGAGATATAATAATGATCTAATTATAGCAGCATAAAGGGCGCGACCTCAATGAGACGTCATATTGGGGTAAACAACAAACGTATATACTTTTTAAAAAAACACAAACGACAAAAATAAAGTTTTAAAAAAAACTAACCTCCAAGAGAAACTCTTGGAGAGAGGCTCCTGGAGAGAAACTATCGGTAAGTTAGAGACTTTGGTTTGACGTTATTGACCTTGTTTGTTTTTTGTATGAGGTTTTAGTTTTCAAAGTTACGTTCAGCAAAAGATCTTTTCGCCTCCTCTGCTGCTGCTGCTGCTTGTATACAATTGCTAATTACTCGGTTCCAGGAGTATCTTCCCAACACCGACTCCCCATATCAACAAATAATCACTAACATCAAACAAGGCTATAAACATAGACGTAAAAACAAATAGCGCATGCCCATTATCGATTCCAATATTCCAACGTACTGTCATATAAAAATATCACACCTAAGAACACAAAGCATGTAATGTGTACAAACCCTGTGACATCAATATGACGTTGCTCTATTACAATTCAGACTTTATATGTAACTTGCGAACGCAAAATAATCATGATGCAAGGAATGACTTTATAATGTAGCTGACTGTAATATCACACGCGTCCAATATTGTTTAGAGCCATTTCATTTGTGATTTTCACTGAATGCAATGATTATATTTTTCTTCGTGAAAGTTTTAAGCAACATATATCTACCTCATTAAATAAATTCCTATGTCATCCATTCTAAAGAGTATTTGCAATACTTATGTCATCATATTTACACGTGTAAATTATTGAATGAAATTAAATCAAACCCTTAACAAATGACGGTCATGTGCCTTCCTTAAAAAAATCGTCTTTGATCCTCGTAAGATAAATTCACTCAGAAAACAAAAACAAGACTGGTGTGTCAGTTTTCTGGATTTAATGACGATAGAGTCTAAACACACCGAATAGCTTCGTGCATTAGGAGTTGCATTGCATTCATTTTGTATAAGTCTGTATGTTTATATGCATATCTGAATAATGTGTAACGACGTAACGACATTTGAGCACAACACTGACTATATAGTGCTGATTGAAAGTTAGGTCCCACACAATATATGTATATAAAAATAACATGGCATTTAAAGTGTTGATATATATAGAATCTGTGTTGGGATTTGGACCCATACACGAAATCCAAGTCAATGGAGTTACATTATTTATCTCCTCACGAGGTTTGCCAAGGGGGTGGAGACATATAATGTAACCCCGTGACTGGCATTTCCTTGTCTTTGTCCAAACCCTAACGTAGATTCTTTTTCTTACCCAATAGTTTCCTTTAAAGTAAAACAGAACTTCTCACTTTTGCAATATAGTTCTTGCGTCAATGTTTACATGCGGTGCATTAATACAAATAAGTGAATGAGGACTGTAGCGTGACCGTGTCATCCGAAGTACACAGTTTTAATGCGTGAGCCAAACAAAATAACAACATAAAACGTTGCGTAATATTGAGGTATTATCACATTAAATATATGGATGCTATATGAAATTAACAATGAATAAATAATATTTATTACAAGAAAATGTTTCATTATCATCAGTTCCAATTTAGAAAATTATATTGTAAATAATGAAACGATACTGGGCCCACACCTATGTTGTAGTGCATAGACTATTATTATAACGAAAAGTTACATGTAGTATGAGTGTCCTTGCTCGGGTTATTCACGGCTAATTAGTGATCTGTGTCACTATCGTATATAACTCATTTTACTTGGAGAAGGTGAAACTGTCTGTGACATACTTGTGTTGTCATTAATATTGATTGTAAAATTACCCCCATGTATAAAAGACCCTCCAAATACCGATCCGGGCTGATAACCATGTGCTAATCTTTCAAGTTCACGGATTCTTTGAAAATGTATGTTTCTGTCTTGGAAATATGGCAAGTGCTACCGTGAAATTCGCTTCTGGATTAATGTGTTGACAGATAAATGATTCCTTCTGGCTGGTAAGTGCATTATTTGTCATTAAATATTATATGTATATTTTGCATTCAACAGGGGCACCATGGATATGCTTAACAAAATTATAATAAAGCATGTTTAACGTAACACATTTTCTGGTTGTTACTAAGTTTTGTTAGTTGTTCAGAGAATTTGGAGGCTATGAAGTGTATAGGTCTATAGTCCATATGCATGGATCAGTGTTTTCTGTCATAGTTCAGTTCACACAGCATTGAGAATTGTATCCTATCGGTAGCAGTAATTTTTCAGGTCAGCATCCTTACATGTAGCTAACAGTATATAATTTGTTTCACACAAAGTATTTAAAACTAGTTGCGTATCTTTAGCTACGTTTAATGACGCTGACCTGAAAATGTATTGAGTTAGGCCTGCATATAGGATAAAATTGACCATGCTGTGTGGAACGAACTAGCATACTACAATAAAGCTCAACATCGTATGCGTGTGTATCTCCGTCTCTCTCTAAATGTTTTTGTATGTTGTGTTCTCAAAGATGGATTTACCTTAAGTTATTATGTTTTTGTTATATATTTGTGGTTGTTTTTGTTGTTGTTTGATTTTAGAGCAACTACGTCAGACACAACAGAAGTCAACAAGGGTTTCTTTTTTTTAAAAGTAGTTCTGAGCGCATGGACACCTTGACTGAGACGACTGGTCTGAGATGACTAGACTGAGACAAGAAAAGTAAGGTTCGCAAAACAGTTATATTTCTCTGTCGTATGGCTGAGAAATATCAACCTGATGTACCCATACAATTGGTATATCAAACTGTGATCCGTCCGTGGCGCATACGAATCTATAAACATCCTTCCAAGTGCAGGCATATAGATCAATCATGAATTTCTACTCATTCACTAATCATAAATGACATACGAAAATAACGATACAAAGTATTATTAGGGCTTGTTTTCTATGTGAAATTAAAATGATACACAATTTCATCGAAATCCTTTCTTTTTTGCCATTCAACTCTCCCCTCTCGTGCATAAGGGACAAAAAAAAGCAAAAATCTGGAGTGAGAGAGAAAAACATATATGGCGCTGAACGAAAACATTAAAACTGAACTTGTATCAAGTAACCTACAGTAATCTGGTTCGTCGTAACGGTATGTTTACGCATTCCTTGGGATATATCTAAAGTGTTCATAATATCAATGATACTTATTTGCAATCATCAGTCGACACTGGTCCTATAAGGTATATTTATCTGTTACGAGGCACACGTACTGTAGCGTATTTAATGCTTTGTTGTCTCTGTTGCTTAAACCTGTTATAATGTTCTAAAAATCGAGTATTAATTATTAAATATCAAAATGTCCAGATGGCCACCCCGTCCTCCCTCCCTCCCATCCTCCCTCTCTGTCTGTCTGTTTGTCTGTCTGTATGCCTCTCTTCTCTCTCTCTCTCTCTCTCTCTCTCTCTCTCTCTCTCTCTCTCTGGATTGTCGCAGTTAAATACAGGCAAAAATTCCTGAAAATACAAAAGTTGATTTTCGCTTGTGTCATACGACGATGTCTTTGGACCTATTATTAATGGTAAAGTTTAGTCAAACAAGAGAAAGGAGAGAGAGAGAGAGAGAGAGAGAGAGAGAGAGAGAGAGAGAGTTTATAATCTTTAGAATTGTTAATTAAAGCAGAATAATGACTACTGTCAATGTATTAAAATATTTTAATTACCTTTCTTGGTTCGTCATTTCGCTTAGTGTCTATTCCACGCTAATTTCCATTCGAAAGTACGTGAATGCCCGACAGTTTAGGTTCAGTGTACAAGGGGCTTACCGTGTTTATAGTGCACTATTTTCTTCCTAAAAACCATATTTCATGTTTAAATCATGAGTGTGTCTTATGCTGATTTTATAAATCTGAATAAAAATAAAAACTCAAAACGAAAACAATCAACTTATCAATTTGCATATGTGATTGTGAACAACAAGAAAAGTCGTAGGACTGCATTCTATAGCGGCCACACTCGCAGGGATGTGAGTAGTTCATTCAATCGGTCAATACACAGTTACCCGAAGCATATCGTAACTCTATTCAAAGTGCAAATATGTGTATTTATATGTGATATAAATAAAATATATGTATATTATGTACGCTCTATCGATGATACACCAATTGTTGTATAAATTTTTCATTAAATGGAAATTCGTCAAGCCACGTTTCCTTTTAAAGACAAGTTTATACATCTCGTGGTATATCACTGATACAGCGTGTGTGTGTGTGTGTGTGTGTGTGTGCGCGCGCGCGGGTGTGTGTGTGTGTGTGTGTGTGACTATGTACATATACTATGAAGTTAAATATGCATATAATAGAAGACCGCAGGAGGATTAGTTTCATGCAACTTGTGGTGTCACCCTCTTTAAATAAAGTCGCTTCATTATTATTATATTATATTATATTATATTATATTATATTATATTATATTATTATTATTATTATTATTATTATTATTATTATTATTATTATAATATCAGATAATTTCCAAAGTCTATTAGATTCTTTAATTCATGTATTGTTGGTTTTCGACAATGCATTACCACTGGGACCACCGATTGCTACTCTTTCTTTGGGCCGGATCTAAATGGCTTATTGATAGAAGTGTTGCTTTTCTTATTTGTCACATTGTTATATTCATTAGTAACACCTTCTGCTTCATTAATAGCTTAAGTGGCTGCTAGCACGGATTTAGAAAGCGGTAACCCTAACCCTAACCCTAATTATCATCTTGCCTTGAGGTCAGCTGATGCCTAGTTAGGTACAGATATAATTTGAGAAAGGTTTTTCTCGACTTCATCTGTGTTCACAGAGGATTATACAGCGTGCATTAAGTAGAATGTCAAACGAGACTAATGTAATATGAAATCAATCCGAATTCTAAGAAGTAGAAAATCTAAATCATTCTCGATAATGGGAGTTCTATTTATTCCATTGACATTGCAGAAAATGCATTCAGTATGTTGACAGGCCGTTTGACATGAAAATTATCTCGTTTCGCAGCACATCATCTATAATTTATCAAAATAAGTGATTTGCGCGTGTCCTTTGAATACGATTTTGACACTCCGTTTCTAGACGATTAAAACATGGCTAAGGCCATTATGACTTTCTATAGCACTATAACAAATCCATTTCATGATGAAAATGTCGAAACCTACAAAATGTATGAGTTTTTCACAGACGTCACAATAATGCACGTAAATACCCACAACGCAACGCGTTCACCATTTTGATTAACTAACAAACCTTTCTCAAAATCACGTATATTCAAGAGCAAAATCTGATTTAACCGTTGAAAAGGATTGCTACTTCGTGGAAATGATGCATTTATTATACTTGAAATTAAGTAACCTTATTGCACGAAATAAAAATATAAACGGAAGTTCTCTGGCTTATATCAAAGGACGGAATAGTGAAGTTGTACTGCAAGCATGAAATATTACAATCAAATGGAAATGTAGTTATTTCTGACAAAGAGAAAATCTTGTGACTGTAAAACATATTTTGTTTCACGTCCCCAGGATTGAAAGAGTAATCCTGGACAATGATCTTCGGGACACAGTATTAGTTACGGAATTCACACTTCATAGCAAGAGAACTACCATAATTTTTTTGTACAATACTAGTCACAAAAGCAAGTGCTTGCGCCAAAGACAGTTGACAAACCAATTTTAATTAGTACAGTCAAATATTGTATTTTTTGGTGGAGATGATGGTCAATGTTTTATCTTCAGTGTACTATAGTGGATTGTGTGCCTACTGAAACGTGACGTTGTGTCGAATGCCAAACCGATTACTCTTGAAATGCTTTTAGAGATATAATGAGAATTGACTTTCTAATTTGAACGATAACCAATTGATTCATTTCATGAAAATTTCAGATGATTATATGTCTTTTTTCTTTGTGAATCAATTTTTTTAATTGTCTGTTTGTTCATTGATCTATTTATTTTGTCAGAATAACAAAGAAGGTTGAAATTTAAATGTTTTATTGAAGAAAAAAGGGGGGAAAAGTTATGAATTCGGTCTCGCGTGGCTAACATGCCGAACATAATGTGATATATGAGGATATCATTAGACACAAAATGTGATATATTAGGATATCATTACGCACAAAATGTGATATATTATGGTATCATTACGCACAAAATGTGATATATTAGGATATCATTACGCACAACATGAGACAGAACTTCACATGTTTGAAGACGTCACGTGAAAACAACTGATTATAAATCTAAATTGAATACTCTATATAGTAGAAAAGAATATTCAGATTCAAGAAAATGAGGAAGCTGCGGAGGTAACTGATCGACGTCAACTATTCTTTGAAAGTGACAAAATATCGGAGGAATTAAACAAAGTACTGATATTGCTAATAAATCCAACTAACCAATATTTGATGATTATGTCAACGTGTTTCAGCATTAGGCTTGTTGGATTCACACATTTTTGCTTTAACAAGTTCATAAACCTAGGAAAATAAAAAAATCAATGGTAAATATTTGAAAAGGAAATCTGGAAATCTGCCAGAAAATCTATAATGTTAGATAATTTTATTCTGTAATAAACGACACAATGGCGTTAAGTCTTTCGTTTTTCTCCCTTGAGATTGCTCTAACAACGTGCACGCAGCATCGGTAATTATAATATGACTTCGAAGTTTGCTGTCTGCTATCAGTTACATTGGCACATGCTTTTATCGCTAAAACGTTATATCATATCCAAGCCAGTACACGAGGGTACTATAACATTACAATGGCTGGCATGACGTTGTTTGGCCCGTGTACTTTGAGTATGCAGTTCTGTTCGAGTGTGCATCACATATATTTAATTTTTGATATAATGTCATTTACAGCTGTCTATTTGGTCGTCAATAAACTTGCCTCCTCCCCCCCCCCCCGTGTTCGTGTCTGTATTGTTCTTTCAATGACGGTTTAATAACAATTTCAGAATATTTAAGCTCCTTCCTTATATCTATCTCATTTACAATAGTATGGTGCCAAATAAAGTCAAAAACACACCTTTACGAGAACTTTTTGCAGTTGTTTGTGGGTGTGGATGTATATAAGTAATAAAGAAATTATCAAATGTTGTATTATGATACGACAAAGGATTGACATAAAGCAAAATAAAAATCGTATAACAGTTACTGCGTTGGAAATAATCTTGGTATCTCCAATTATTAGTCAGTGTCGATTGACTAAGACTAGCTAATTGTAATGATTCAGTTCTCTGTACTCATGAATTAATATATGTTTATGAAATGGTGGAGAAACTCGAAGAATAAAAACATATTTACTTCAAATGACATCAGTGTATAGACATCTCTAATAGTCCTTCAAAACAATTTACAACTAAGATTGTGAGTTGCGCATCTTGGTAGACTGTGTTGAGGACGAATTTCATGGCTCGTTTCATTAAATCTGAGTGTGTACACGAATTATTCGCTAATACATGCTAAATTGTAGCGGCTTGTAATGGCTTTAATCAAATTTCCATAAAGAATTAGGTTGTCTTTATTTGTATCATATTGTTCCTAACCCGAAAATGTGCTAAAAGCCGCTTTTTTAAAATTCACATCATAAGATCATAAGAGCAATTATTTTCCTGAAAATCAGTTTCATATGTAACATTAATTTCATCCAACTGTATTTTTTGTTCAGAAATCTAATCTTCATGCAATTCTTAAGGGACATTATCTTTTGCTACTTCGTCTCTCATATTTCTGTATAATGTTGTACATCGGATATTTAAATGATATCAAGTATTGTGTAAGTGTTTAATGAACTTTGATGAGTTATTAAAAAACAAACGTAAAATTACAATTATTGACTTTTCATTTAGAGTGGTATAAGAAATTAATCCCAGAACAACGTATTCACATAGGTTTGAACATTCTGTTTCTATCTACTCGTTTTGTCATTGCATTCGTCGCATGATTCAAGGGTCACCGTGATAAATTCACTTATAAATCGTTATGAATATATTTTAGTATTAACTTACAGACATATGATATGAGAATTGGAAGACGTTAAATCAAGATGACTTGTTTATTACAGTCAAAGAATTTTCACTACTCAGAATGTTACATTTTTAGTTAATGCCAGCTATTTTGACTTTCATAGAATCTATAAGCACTAAATGGTTTATTGTCTGTTAATAAAAACAATAACACCAAAAACACACGATCAAAGTTTATTGAAAATAGTCACAGATAGTTTTCCAGATGGTGTTGTCCGTCTTTCAAGTAGTTTCTTTTATCATTGCAACAGACGTACATGTAACCCAATATAAGATCCTCATACTCTCTACCTACGGGCATGTTTGTAATTTTTTTATATTAATCTCATTAGTTTTAGTTCTAGAAAAGATCAAAAATAATTCGGAGGAATTATTTCCGATGAATATTTTCGATCTTTTAGGTTTCTGTTTTCTTCAAAATAGGTTTACTTGAAGAAAAACACAAGGGGCACAATTGCGAAGAATACAAATGACAGAATTGTTGAAATTATTGCATAGTGAGTAGATAAAACCATATTGTAATGATTATACCTACAACTGGAAAAGGACGTGCTAGAGTGAGTCAGAATGCGTATAAGTAGTAGTAGTAGTGGTAGTAGTAGTTACGAGGCCCTTTATGTTGAAATATATTGCGCAATGGAAAATAAAATTCAAAGAAATGTTTGCAATATTTTTTTATGTTTCTTTCCATTCCCTTGTTTTTTTTATTCATTGTCTTTCACTGAATATGAGGTTTAGTTCTTAAAACCTTCTTAAATGACTATGGGTCAAGATTCTGACCGTAAGATTGTTTGAATACCTTTGCTAATGCATGCAAATATAGCTTATAAAATATGTTTAACTGGTCTGAAATAGATAACCTTTACATCTTATAATTTCATTAATGTTGTTATAATCACAATATTCAGATCTGTGGTAATTTTGAGTTTGCGTTTTAATGTTGTGTGTTGTTGGTCTGCAAGAAAGGTTTCATCAAACTAGTCTCCAAGACTGTGGCTTTGTCATTTTCTTAACATACACGTAGTCATTTTATCTATATCTCTTGAATTTAATGTGTGTACCGTCTGGAAAAATATCATCGGGAGAAATCATTTAAAGTGTGAGAATCTAGCTAATTCCAGACAAAAGAGTATACTCATCTCACTTTCATAAGTATGAGAGTTCTATTATTGACACCGTCCAGAGTGCACCACGTATTCCTATTTGAACAGTAAACAAAAGTCTTGTTACTGAACATCCTCCGATCCACCAAAGGATCGCGAGTAAAACAAAGTGGATTACGCTATGCAGGTGATTCGGACTTATAACCTTACGATCAACGGTATGGCTTTCCAATACTATTAAACATATCTTAGTCAAACACCTAAATACACGAAACGTGCTTTTTTGTGTACGAGGATGAAACCGGATGGATATTGATTAAAGCGAAGGCACACAGCAAGTCGACGGAAAAGAGAGGTTTATTTATTTTAATTAATACACTATTTCCGACACCGTAAATCACAATCTTAGTTCACTCTCTTCCAAATGTTTCAACTAAAAGACTGAAAACTTAACCTACATATCCAAACAAACACAAACACTATGATTCTATTGACAGGCTGAATTATAGGAAGTATTATCACAACCCGTTTCCACACCTTTGATGCAATTGCATTAGAAATATTAAATGTATTAAAATATATTATCACATGCATTGAAAAGAAAGAAATAATGTCGTCTAAAATTTAACGTTCCTTTACAGCTACAAATTGATTGTACAAATGGACAACTCCTCAAAAAAAATCATGATCATTGTAAAGACATATAGAGAACCAGCACTATATGTATTTTGACGAGGTCAAGGTTATGGCCAGAGAACTCATTGTAAACTGACCACCAATGCCCAAACATATTTTGTAATTACAAAGACTTAAACCACACACAGTGGATAAATTTGCACGCGGTCTTTTATTCAGATGCAATACAAATATATTTTCACGCACACAATTCCGTGACAAGATGTTTTCCAGCTGAAATTTCAAGGTGAATATTCTGCTGAATCAAATATAACAATGAGGGTGACATAATTTCGAAAACCAAGATTTATTGATACTCTCAGCTGATGTTTCCATGAATTCTGCAAGATATGTTGAGGAGGTCAGATCATTTTAAATACGGAGGCATTCTTTATTTTTAAAGAGTGGGATCGGATAACTAGTTAAACTTAATATTGATCGCTCAACAACAAGATACGGTTGATATTTATAGCTTAACATAAGACACTTAAAAATTGAAATTATTTTCAATAAAATAAAAGGTTTGCTTTCTAGATATTGTCATTTACGTTAAATATGTCAATAATTTGTAAAAGTATGTACTTGATTCAACTCCCCGAGCGAAACACAGAATCTGTCGTGATATATTGATGTGGACTATCCAACGAAATAGGATAAACAGACAACCTTGTTTCCAAGGAAAGCATTGCTTGTATTTCCTAGAAAGGAGATAGTAAGCTTATTGCGTATAACAAAAAAGATGAATTCTTGATCCAATCCTGAGTATTATAAATATCGTGATAAGACACTACATATATATATATATATATATATATATATATATATATATATATATATATATATATATATATATATATATATATATATATATATATATATATATATATATATATATATATTGAGATGTATATCTGATTTATATTTATTTTAATTTTATTGTTTGTATGTCAGCTTTGAAAATATATTTTTATTGATTCTGCTAAAATAATATAACCTTGTTTACTTGATTTGGAAATTGTTTCAGAAAATTGTTTGACCTTGACTGATTCATTTGTAAACATCTAAGGCTGACCTGGTTCCTGACCTTAATTCAAAATTTGTATCAGTCACTTCGACAGCTTTTTCAAAAATGTTTTTATTGTCGGAATGATAAGGATAAGATCAAGGCTGTATTGAATACATGACCCTAGGTTTGTAAATAGCTTTATTTAAGTAAACAACTTTTTTATTTTATTCTTAGAATAAAATGATTGGTTTTCGTCAGGGCCATGCTTTGAGTACGTGATGTCAACATGATCATGTGACCCTCATAGGGGCACTAATTCTGCTCCTCTAAATTACTGTATGACCTTTGTTCTAGAGAAATAATCTTACTCTGGGCTTATAACACTTGATGTCAAGGTGTTAATTTATTGTGTCAGTTTGTAGTAATTTTAATGTCTATTCAAATTATTTGGATTCAAAAGGATTAATTCATTTTTCCTGGAAATATATGTGCTCATACAGGGTTCTTGGACAAAGAAATTTCATTAATTAAAACACCGGATTATTTCTTGTGTTTCTACAATGAACTGTAGATAACAACACTGTACCGGATACAGCCTACGTCATTGTCATCCATCTTGAATTCTTCGTCGGGACTCGAAATTGAATCGTTGAAACATTTCAATATTAGGACTTCTAAAATTTTATTCGTGGATTATTCTTGAATTTTTTCGGATTTGATTCTTAAAACTGTAAGTTTTTATTTTTTCACTTTTACAGTATTTTTCCAGGGAAATAAATAATTAATTTAATTTTTCAAAGCTTGTTGTTTTCATTCTTTCTTTTGTTAGCCGTAATTCAAGCCTACCCACTTAACATAAGACTTGGCCGCTCGTCCTCGAATAATTTTGAATTTTGGCTGGAATATTTCACAAATCTTTGTTTTTTTAAAACTTGAATTCCTCTAGTTTTTAAGTCTTTAGTGAAATCGGCAAACGTTTCCTAAAATGTCATCAAAAGTGAAAATCTTTCTTTCAAATCCTGGAACGATTAGATAGTTTCTCAAAAGATGAATTAATTCAACTTGATAGAAAATACGATCTTTCTAAGGTAAAGGCTTTCTTAAAGAAACAGGAAATAAGAAATATTTTGGTTTCCATCAGTAAGTCTGTATCAGACTGACATAAAAGTTAAGGAATTAGAATTAAAATACCAGATGGAATTGGAGTTGAGGAAGCTGGAACTTCAGAAAGAAAAAGAAGAAAACAAATGCAGTTGCAATCTGAGAAAGAGACAGTACAAATGAAACTGAAGAAAGAAAAAGAATAAATGTCATTACAAAAAGAACAAATGAAGTTACAATTTCAGAGAGTGAGAGAGAGGGAGGAAAGAGAGAAAGAAAACCCCGATGCAAATGCAGTTAGATAAGGAAGAAAGAGAGAAAGAAAGACAAATGCAGTTACAAAAAGAACAAATACAGTTACAGA
Source organism: Sinohyriopsis cumingii (assembly GCA_028554795.2). Lineage (NCBI taxonomy): Eukaryota > Metazoa > Mollusca > Bivalvia > Unionida > Unionidae > Sinohyriopsis > Sinohyriopsis cumingii. The sequence goes on along the minus strand of CM068835.1, from coordinate 119,127,170 downwards.
AAGAGCAAATACATTTACAGTTTGAGATCGAGAAGCAAGAGACGTAATATCAATGTAGAATGAAAGTAATGGAACTGGCAAGTGAAAAGCACATTCATACTTCAAATCCAAACTTAAGTTTTGATGTTGCAAATAATATTTGATTAGTGCCCCCTTTTAGAGAAAATGATGTAGACAAATATATTCCTTAATTTGAAAAAGCTGCTGAAAATTTTAAATGGCCAAAGGAACATTGAACTCAGTTATTACAATGTATACTCACTGGTAAGGCTAGTGATATTTATAATTCACTGTCAATTCACCAAAGTGGTAACTACGATGTGGTTATAGAATGCATCCTAAGGGATTATGAGTTTGTTATTGAAGCTTATCGGCAAAAAATCACAAACTATAGAAAAGACGTGGACAAACTCATGTCGAATTTGCTAGATAAAAAGGCAATTATTTGATAGATGGTGCTTAGCCAAGAATGTTTAAGTAGATTATGAAAGTTTCAAACAATTTGTATTACTTGAAGATTTCAAAAACTGTGTCCATAGTGACATTAGGGTCTTATCTTGACGAGCATCAGATTAAAACCTTGGAAAATGCAGCTCGTGCTGCTGATGAGTATTCTTTAACTCATAAAGTTCCTTTTGTAAATAAGACTTCTACTCAACAGTCTTCTGGCAGAAAAGTACTTCAGCCTAATGCAAGCCCTTCTAAAACTCAAACTGGCACAAATTTTAAAAATCAAGCTCCTGATAACCTGTTGCAAGAAAACAGTACACGTTATTTCTGATTGCTACAAATTGAAAAATAGGCGTCAAAATCAAGACAGACCTACTCCAAATGTACTTATTGCTAAGAAGTCATGGTCACGGTCATGTATTGAAAACAATACGTTTGTTGGGTCCAACAAACCCCAGTATGATTGTATTATGGAGAATTATGAACTATTCATATCGAATGGTTCTATGTCACTCTTGGGTGATTCGGCCAATCCTATCCATATTAAAATTTTAAGAGATACATGAGCTTCTCTGAGTCTTTTATTGTCAGGTATTTTTCCTTTTTCTGAGAAGTCTTCTTCTAATGAGAGTGTTCAGGGAGTAGAGTGCGGCTTTGTTAATGTTCCTCTCCATAGTGTAACGTTGTCATTAATCTTGGTCTCAGGACCTGTGAGAGTCGGCACAGTGTTCGTTTTACCCATTGAGGGCATCATTTATTACCAGGCAACGACCTAACCTGAGACAAGGTTGTGGTTAATCCATTTGTAACTGACAAGCCTTGTGTCGAAGGTTGATCAAACTGAAAAAGAATTCCCTGATTTATATCCATCTTGTGCAGTTACCAGAGCTATGGCATAAAGGCTCTTCAGAACGATGTTGGTAAGGATAGTATTCCTTTATGCTGACAGATGTATTGGTAAGGCTATTGATGAGGTCACTTTCACCCCTTGTTTGGATCAATCAGAAGGGATTGATCACAGTGATCCTCTTTTAACTACTCATTCTCTTTATTATATTCAAGGTGACAAACGACAATCATTTGTCGTCGAACAGGAGAAAGATCCTGAGATTTACTGTTTGTTTCAAAGGGGCCATTAATGAAAGTGAAGCTACTGATGTTCATATCTGTTATTTCATTAAAAATGGAATTCTTATGAGAAAATGGAGACCTCCCGATGTACCTGCTGGTGATGAGTGGTCAGTGAAGTATCAAATTGTAGTTCCAAAACCTTACAGACAGGAAATAATAAGTCTGGCCTATCAAACTCCTTTGACTGGTCATTTAGGGATTAATAAAACTCATAAAAAGATCTTGAATCACTTATATTGGCCAAATATCAAAAGTGATGTTGGTAAATACTGTAGATCTTGTCATATTTGTCATATGATAGGAAATCCCAATCAGAAAATACATAAGGCTCATCTACAACCTATTCCTGCCTTTGACGAACTATGTAGTAGAATTATAGTAGATTGTGTTGGTCCCTTACCTAAGACTAAGTCAGGTCACCAATACCTTTTGACCATTATATGTGCGTCAACAAGTTTCCAGAGGCAATCCCTTTGAGGAATATAAAATCTAAAACAATAGTAAAGGCATTGATAATTTTTTTACTCAGTTTGGTCTTCCCAAATCTGTTCAGTCTGATCAAGGCTAAAATTTCATGTCTGGAATTTTCCATCAAGTTATGTACGAATTAGTCATTCAACAGTAAGATTTGATCAGACTTTGTAAAATATGATTCGATCATATTGTTTTGAAACGGGTAAAGATTGGGATGAATGGATTCATTTACTATTGTTTGCTATTAGGGAATCAGTTCAACAATCTTTAGGCTTCAGTTTCTTTGAATTGATTTTTAGACACACTGTACGTGGACCACTGAAGTTATTGAAATATAAACTTCTTTCTAGTGAATATAATGAAATTATTCTTCTTGATTATGTTTCCAATTTTTAAGTGTAAGTTGTCAAAGGCTTGTGAGTTCGAAAGAGCACACCTGTACTCTACTCAATCAAAATGAAGTCAAGATATGATAAAAACTCGAAGGAAAGGAGCTTTCAGCCTGGTGATTGAGTCCTGTCCCTCTTGCCCATACCACAAAATCCTCCTCAGGCCAAGTATTATGGTCCCTACACAGTTGAAAGGAAAATAAATGTTTTAAATTACATTATAAATACTCCTTGCAGGCGGAAACCAAAACAAATTTGCTTCATAAGCATGTTATAAGAATATATTGAAAGAGATAGCCATGTTAAACATGCAATTAATTTAGTTGTACCTGTCCCACTCACTGAAGATTTATGTGAAAGAATATCCTCGGATTCTACTCATACTGGAATGACAAATCGTCGGAATTCAGAAAATATGAAAAATCTGGATCAGAACCTCTAAACTTTTCAAGAGCAAGAAAGAAATGAACTTCAATAGTTAATTTTATAGTATGTGCACTTATTTCAATGACGTTGAAATTGTAAATTACAAACTTTTGAAACAACAACTGTACATGATGAACCCTCGCGAACAGGAATATTTAAAAAAAAAGAAATTCAGTATTTGCTGGAGAACGATTATATAGAGCCCAGTAAAAGTGATTCTAGTTCACCATGCATACTTGTTCCAAAAAAAAAAAAAAACTTTCCGTATGGGCACTGATTATAGGAAGGTGAATAGTGTGACAAAAACAGATTAATTCCCATTACCAAGAATCGATGGCTGTATTGATAGATCGGGAATGCCAAGTATGTCACCAAACGTTGACCGTCTGAAAGGATTTTGGCAAATTCCACTAACGGAAAGAGCAAAGGAAATTTCTGCATTTGTGACTCCAGATGGACTTTACCAATATAAAGTAATGCCGTTTGGGATGAAAGGGTCGCCAAGTACATCTCAGCGTCTCATAAAGATGATTGCCTCTGGTCTAGACAATTGTGATGCTTACATCGATGATGTCATCATCTACAATGACACATGGAAAGAATATTTAGCAAGAAATCGGAAATTCTTTGACAGACACACACATTCAAGTCTGACAATTAATTTATCTCAAAGAGAGTTCTGCCGCGCTAGTGTAACATTTCTAAGACATATCGTGGGGCATGGACAAGTTAAACCTAGAGATGCAAAGGACAAGGATATCTCTGAATTCATTGTGCCTGTAAATAAAAAGCAACTGGTGCGATTTTTAGGTATGGCTGGATACTATGGGAAATTTTGTTCCAACTTTTCAATAATTTCTGAACCCCTGACAAATGTATTGAGCAATAAAAACAAGTTCATTTGGACTGAAAAATGTCAGGAGGCTTTTGACAAGTTAAAAGCCATGCTTAAAAGCGCGCCACTTCTTACAGTTCCAAATTTCAGCCAATCATTTAAACTGTTGATGCAAGTGATGCTGGGATTGGAGTAGTTCTGATTCAAGAAGATGAAAATAGTACTGATCATCGAGTGTGTTTTTTTTTCTCTAACAAATTAAATAAGCATCAAAGAAATTATTCAACAATCGAGAAGGAATGTTTAGCTTTGATATTGGCATTACAACATTTTTGAAGTTTATCTTAGTTCAGCTCCTTCTTCGATTATTGTGTTTAGTGACCACAAACCCCTTACTTTTTATCGGCAAGATGAAAAATCGTCAAAGACTACTAAGTGGAGTTTGTTGTTACAGGAATATAATCTTAATATCAAGCACATAAAGGGAAAATATAATTTAATATCAGATGCTCTTTCCCGTGTGTAGAAATGTCATATTTCATCTACACTGTGCATAATTCATAAGAGTTCTTCATGTTTTTCTTTAACCTCAATTATAATTAATCTACGGTATGAAGAAATCTTTATCATATAAATCTTTTTTCTCTTTTATGTGGGAAGTGTTACGTATATCTGATTTAATTCTAATTTATTTTAATTTTGTTGTTTATTTGTCAGCTTTGAAAAATGTATTTTTATTGATTATGCTATTATAATATAATCTTGTTTACGTGATTTGGAAATTGTTTCCGAAAACAGTTTGACCTTGAATGATTCATTTGTAAACAGCTAAGGCTGACCTGGTTCTCGACCTCAATTCAAAATTAGTAACATTTAAGTGATCAAGTTGTTTTTTTTTAGTTTTATCTTTTACTGTGGGAATATTAAGGATGAGATCGAGGCTGTATTGAATATGTGACCCTATGTTTGTAAACAGTCTTATTGAAGTAAACAACCTTTATAAATTTTATTCAACGAGCAAAATGATTGGTTTTTGTCAGGGCCATGCTATGAGTACGTGACATACACATATTCATGTGACCCTCATATGGGTATTCATTTTTCTCCTCTAAAGTACTGCATAACCATTGTTTTAGATAAATAATCGAAGTCTGTTCTTATAACACTTGATGTCAAGGTGTTCTTTTGATGTGTCATTTTGGAGTTATTTTAATTCCTATTCAAATTATTTGGATTCAAAATTATTAATTCTCTCTTCATGGAAATATATATGTGGTAAAACAGAATTCTTGGTCAAAGAAATTTCATTAATTCAAACACCGGGACTGGAACTTGAATTAATTAGAACATTTCAATATTAGGACTTCTAAAATTATATTCTTTGATTATTCTTGAATTATTTTTGAATTTGATTCTTAAAACCGTAAGTTCTTATTTTTTTTATTTTTACAGTATTTTTCCAGGGAAATAAATAATTTGTTATTTTTCTCAAAGCTTGTTGTTTTCACGCTTGCTTGTGTTACTGTGTATTCGATATTTTAGTGCTTTGTCCTAGCGACATCTATGTGATTTCATGAGTTGCTTTCCTTAGTATGTAATGATAAGCAGTGCGTTGTACATTAGCCATAAATGTAAAAACAATGTTCAGATTTAAGCAACTTGATTTTGATTGGATGCGGTGGGTTCACGCCCTATCTAAAGAAATTCTCAAACCCGAAGCACAGAAATATCTGCTCGATCTGCCAAGGTGTAGATAGTGTTATAATATCAGAACCAAGACTACTGAAAATGTATTTAGACGCCCCGAGAAGGGCATACGGAAAAATCGATGTTAAAGTACACATACATTTTTGAACGAAATGAACCTAAAAGTCCAGTACAATCCAGATTGAATGTCGCTCGCTGTGATGTTACAATGGAAGCTGTTAATATTGATAAACATATTCATGCTACCCTATACTGTAAAGATTCCACTCGCCGTCCTCTTCTCTTGACCCACGATATTATATGGCACCGTTGTAAAATGCCGATTGTTAATTTTCTTATGGTAGTTTATTGATGACAGTTAAGGTACAAAACATTCAATAACCAAGATTATATAGACTTTGGTGAACAAAAATAAGTGTTACATTTTAAAAGAACAAGTTATATTTAATTTTAAATGAGTAAATGTGCATACATGACCCGTGTGACGTTTGCTATAGTTTCTAACTAGCCTAACACTTTCGACTCTAAATGAGTCATTTTCAAAGGCAAATGCAAAACAAAGACAAGAGAAACAAAACAATCTGTAAAAGCATTGAGGTTACAAACTTGTACATGACTACGTCTAAAGGAATAAAAGCTTGCAATTTGTGACGTTTTAATTAACTGGGTTCAACTCGTGCTGAAAAATATTTTATATTGACCTAGAAATCGAATAGGTGTGGCCACGGGAAAAGAAGTGTTCTGCAACTGGACTTTTGTACAGCTTCTTTGTTATCCAGTCAGAACTGTGAAGATTGATTCTTTTGTGTAACATTTCCGTTTCTCCGACATCATCTATTCAACATACTGAAGGCCACAGATTTTACCTCTGATGAGATAAATTACCTTCTGCTTCGCACATTTTGTTAGGATTATGTATGTTCAGTTTGTCCCTAGTCGCTGTAAATGTGCTGATCTCTATCATTTGTCTACATGTTTTTTAACTTTCATCTCCACAGGGGTCAGATTTCCTAGGGTGGTCTTGGTAAATCTGGCCCCTGTGACTACAAAATGTATATATGTGTGTACGTGTTTTCAATTATACATCAGTTTCCCTGTTTGAGAAAACAAAACTATTTTGTGAGTTACATGAACATGTACAAAACACGTGTACTTCTTAAATTATTAGTTTCACACCTGCTAGAAGCAAGATGATTTTAGCCTGCCAGATGATTTATAAATCGTGTACATAAACAGACCAAACCTATGTAGAAACTGAAAGCACTGATATAAGTCTCTCAAAAATTAGAAAGGAAAATTCCCATGATGATTTTATAGCTAATGGCCAAATATCCAGGAATTACATACAGTATCAAATGTTCACCATATCTGATACTGGTACCATGCTCGCACTCAATGATTGGTTCTCGGATTCATATCCTATATACATATATACAAAATTCAAGGTATTCTTACATCCTTGGTACGCCATTTTCGATTGCATCGGACATAAGAGAAGTTAGATAAACACTTTGTGTATAAGATAAAATTACAAAATACATGCTCACACGCACACACGCACACACGCGCGCAAGCACGCGCGCACACACACACACACACACACACACATACACACATACATACATACATACATATGTCTAACCAATATTTATTTCTTAAACAATTATAGACCCTTTGTGGACAGAGAACTTCATCTAAGCAGTCGCACTAATAGGGGTGTAGTGCTAATGGCACGTGAGGGAACTTCGTTCACGTATTTTTTTTGCTTGCGTTCATTTACAAAGGCTGCGGTCGACCTTGTATTTGTAATTTTTATAATTAATTTCCTTTTTGCAACGATTTTGCTACCAACTAGTTACGAAACGCATTTATGGTGGAACGTCTGTATGTTTGTTTTCAACGGAATTCATCCAAAATGAGCAGGATATTATTTAGAATGTTGGTTTCTGACTAAATTGGAATTTTATTTCGGCTACTTTTGCTTAATTCAAATTTATAATCATTTATATCAGATTTAAGATACAGATGTTCTAGAATTATATGAAGGTGGTAAACCTAAATTGGGTATAATAATTTGTACACGTAATTTTAGATATATATGGAATTTTATTTAATTTAATTAAACAAGATTTTATCTTAGGATATGTAATATATTTTTTACGATTTCTTTTACATAGATAGGTTTCCTGTTTATTGTCCCTTATAACTCGAAATCGTATACTTTTTATTTACCCACTAACTCTATATATCGAAGGTAATAAAAATAGCAACAGTCAGTACTTTTATAATAATAGAAAACATTAAAAAATGATTTTCGTGACTGGTAAACGTCCATGTGGCATTGACTGTCATAAAATATCAGCAATAATTATACGATTTTCTTTCATTTTGATTGATTGGTTAAATAGCCACGAGTACTTTTGTCTTAAAGGTTACAGAACCTTCACGTACGCCCGCAATGGTGCTACAAGATTCCAACGGCTCACACGATGTCGGACGTGTAACCAGTATAAGCACGCATTTCTTATTGAATGTGTATCAGGCATCGCTAATCATCGCTAATCATTGCTAATCATCGCTAATCATTGCTAATCATTGACTGAATGTAATTTTCGTCTGATGTTATTCAATAAAATTGGCGTGAAGTGTCTAACCACTGAGTCACTACAGAGCAGGAACCGTGGTGTCTAATAATAATAATATGCTAGGACATTTCCACTAATGTTTGGAAAAGCAAGTAAGAAATACTTCCGTAACTAATACCACATTTACTAGTGCCCTTCTTACCAGATGACGTCATCAGCACATCGTACAATTCGATAACATTCATCATGGGCGACTCGACTGAGATGTTTTGTTGTAGAGTTCGACCAACCAAGGAAACATTCTTTGAAAGAACTTGTACAAATAATTCAATAAAATTATCATAATTATGTTGGCATGATTATAGTTTTCCTTGTGTACTTTAGTATTCTATTAAACTCTGTCACTTTCGGGCGATTTCTCCATTTTTACACTGTAACAAATCAATTATAGTATCTTCTTCAACCGCACCCGACTTCCATTGGCAAAGCGAATATTATAGGCATTTCCTAAATTGAATTGTGTACAAAAGCCACCAGGTGTTCCGACCGAGGTGGCTCTGTCGATAGCGTGATAGACGCGTGACCGAAAGGGTGCAGATTTGAATCGTACCATTATATCACCCCCGATATGCTATCCTATGCGTGTTCCTGGCAAGGGACTTCACTCATATTGCCTCTTCACTAAATAACATACTCGTATTAATGTACCGCAAAACATCAAAACCAATCAAACCGGTCAGTCACTGGCTGAAAATCAACCTTCTATTGCAAAAAGTGGCATTTGTCTTGCTGATCATCTATTAAAGCATTGGTAAAATCATCTTTCATTAAATGAAGACAAAGGAATATCAGAATATTATGTAGCCACTGCCTGTCATCTAGCACGGGTACTTCCAAATATAAGACCATGAAAATGTGTCAGTAGGAATTGTATAACATGGTGAATTCATGATGAAATTGGGGTCTATTACCTTATGGTTTATAGAAAGCTGTAAATCCATCGGGCACTTAACATTCAAAAAGTATTCTGGTATGAAGTGACTGGAATACTACTTTAGACATATCCTATAATGTTTAGACAAATCTGATAAATAACGCTATGAGAGCGTTTATACTAAATACATTTTTAAGAAATTTAAAGTAAAATAAAAAATGAAGTTGGCTTGAATAATATGGAGATGACACAGGGCTTAAGAAAGGAATGTCTTTTGGTTATAAAGGTTTCTGTAAGGCATTGAGTTAGTACGAATTAAAGCATTTTTGTTGTTCACTCTTTTGCGTGTAGAGATGAAATTATTCTCTTGACCATCCAAAGGTATAATGTTTTTCATTCGCTGGTGTAAAATGCTCAGTTTATTTTTAGCAGCCCAATTATAATCAATAATCGAAATTCTGCCAAGACATTATGAAATATGTTGTGGCATTATATTCTCTGAACGTTTAAAGGATCGCCTAGGCGGTTTAAATATCAAATATTTATGAATTTATATAGTATCAATCATTAACCTCCAATATAACTAATCAAACCTGCAAAACACGTGACTTTTTCCACTTGATGCTAATAGCATGAAATTATGAAGACTCTACATGTTGTAAATGATTCATCGCCTGTTTTAAAAAGAAAAGATATGTACACAATCGAAGTTTATGTAAAACAAATACCCACATGTGATTTTACTACTGTTTGGGTCGTCGTTTCTTGAGAACTAAAACGGAGAAATGGAAAAGGAGCAGCGGGTCAAATTGCATATAGATAGTAGTAATTTTGGGCCATTTTACACAACGATTATTCAAAATTGAAAAAAAAATTAATATATTGTTTTGTTTTATTAATATTATTTTTCTCACTCAAGTTTGAATTTCCTCATGCATCAACTTAATATGTATCAGTATTGCTACCCATACAGTTTTAGCATATATAAGTTTAGTTTATCGCAAAGATGCTTAAGTCATTTGGAATCGATAGTCCTCATAATTATTAGTTCCACTGTACATTATATTTTAATATTGACCCTAATTCCAGGGCCCCGAGTGGCCGAGTGGTCTAAAGCGCTCACCGTTCCGGATCACTGCCATCTCACCTCTGTCTGCGTGGGTTCGAGTCTCACGCCCGGCTAACGTGGGTATGTGAGAAAGCCTGCTAGTAGCTTCTCGTGGGTCGGTGGTCCTTCCTGGGGTTTTCCAGGGTTCTTCCTCCACCAATTATACTAGTCGCCATGTATAGCATATCTTGTGCTGAAAAATGGCGATAAACACTACAACAACAACAACAACGACCCTACTTCTATGCCTTCAATACCATTTACGAATTTAAGACTGTATTACAAGGTCAACATTACCTCATTAAACTGACCTGTATATATGCACCTCAGGTCTAGAATTTCTAAGTTATTGGTGTTGGCTACGTTATCATATTCTCGATTTAGTAAAACTACTATTAAAGCCGCTTCTTGCTATGCTTATAAATTTCAGTTTTCACATTTAAGTTTTCATATTATTGTCCAAAATTATTTCAAATACAAAGCTGCATAAATTGTCGTGTTGTTGGTGTCTGCTGAATAAGTAGTGGATCCCAACAATTAGATGAATCAATCTAATCTCTTTACATTGTCTTTTATCACTTTCTCAACATTCATGTTGAACACAGCTTGTGCACAGTTTTTAAAGACGTATATAGATACAAAAAACCTAATCCTAAGAAATAACTTGAATTTTGAGACACACAAACTAATTTGTAATGCCAGTGCTATATGCATTTATAAATATGTGAATGAGTTTTTCTGTGACGTCATATTGTGCCATCTATTCGAACTTTAACAGCGAATGGAAAAAATCAATGCAATTTCATTTTCTCTTTTTGTCTTAATTGTTTGCGTTTAATTATATATCGTCGTTTATATCTAAGTGATGGATTCCTTCATCGACTAATATGTGAAAGACTGGAGTGCAAATCATTCTACAGATAAACATATTTTTGATGAACGTGTATAATTTCTACGGCTGAACTTTAACTGATTCGCAAACATCATGGTAACATGAACTGATTAATAACGATCTTTGTGATCGTTACTTTGTGTCTTACGATATAAAGTTTGGCTCCCCGTTATAATTAAAACAATATGTCATACATTATTGAAACGACACGAAACGCATAATTTTTTTCTTATCTTCGATGCTGACAGATGCTGATATTTCCAGCTGACATCACATCGAAATGAGAGAGAGAGAGAGAGAGGCAGCGAAAATAATGAGAAATTCTTATGAACAACTTGTGCAAATGTACAGATTCACTTTAATGAGACAATGAGCTGATGACTCGTTGACTACTGCAAGATTATTTCAAAGAGCTTCAAAATGAATGTTACTTATTTACATCCAGATAGTGACAGCAATCAATGACCTCACCCTAGCAAGTCTTTATTGATATTTCATGTTTCAAGTATCACAATTGTAAAATCAATTTTCAATAACTGGAAAATTTACTTTCTAGTCATTATTTTGTGTAATAGTCCAGTAGGCTGTATGTGTTGGCACTTAATTTGAATCTTAGGAAAACAAAGGCAGTTCTCAGCTAAATGTGGACTTAGGTTACCGATAGACAGGCATCGTTGTTTCGAAAGGAAATTCTTGTTTATTTATCAAGATAAATGATACATTTCAATCGATATAATGAAATGTAGAATCCCTGTGTCAATCGTGATCATATAGCTAGTTTATGACATGGTCATTTTGTTCTCTCTCTCTCTCTCTCTCTCTCTCTCTCTCACGTACGATCTCTTATGTGGCCTAAGTGGTTAGAGGATAGTGTGTGTGTGTGTGTGTGTGTGTGTGTGTGACTGAGTGGGACATAATGTGACTGCGGCATGATGCTCTAATGATAGACATCACTATGAACTACCACACTGCATACATTGTAGCTATATCCCTAAAACTATTAAAGCTACGCTACAAATCTAAATAACACACACACACACACACACACACACTTTCTCTCTCTCTCTCTGTCACAAACACACACAGACACACACACACACACACACACACACACACACACACACACACACACACACAAACACACACACACATACACACACACACACAAACACACATGGCAAACAACTTTCGCACTAATCATTACCTTGAAGGCGAGCTAGCTTAAACTCGTTAAACATAGCTTCATGACCTCACGTTTTTATACCTTTGAGTTCGAAGGAAATTCCAAACATACTTCAGTATGCTTGTACAAATAGATGATTACAATTTTATCATATTCGTTGAAAAGGGTAAGAAATTTGTTTCAATTAGGCATACCTTTAATCATTATGCTATTCTTATCTATTTGAAAAGGATCGTTTAGGAAATGTTAGAGTATTGAGATTTTGTAAATATGGTAGCAATTATAGCAATATTTCATCTGCATATGAAATGGGCTCATTTAAAGGGATGCCTAGTTTGCACTATGCAATATAATACCATACCTTGTACATGTGTTAATGTCTTTACCCGGCATTGTCAGTTTGCACATTTGTGTGTGTGTGTGTGTGTTTGTGTGTGTGTGTGCGTCTTGTTATAATAAGGTAAATAAACGCAGAGAATAAGTCACTTCATGTCCAAACTTAGTATGTGCACACTCACGTAAACTCACGTGGTGAACGTTCGATCGTTATTATGATATGTGAATGAATGTTTGTACATCGGGGAATTACCGGTCTTTATTAAGACATATGTCTAAATGTCAGTACATTAGGGGATTGCTGGTCTTTATTACGAAATATGATTGAATGTCTGTGCATCATGTCAGTACCGGTCTTTATTACCATACATGAGCAAATGTCAGTACCGCAGAGAATTATGGGTCAGTTCTAGAACTGCATATAATTCCTTTGATTTAATGAGAATTGAAATACTTTAATTGTTATAATACATTAATGGAGAATCTCCTTCCATAGAGACCTTCATATCGGTTATGATGGACGTTGCTTTTCACTGACATTTCCACGAAAAATAAACGTGAAACGACAACTTTTTTTACATAAATTTTATTTTTTATTCATAAACTGTTAATTTAACTGCTCTACACCCGAACCCTCCACTATCTGCATAGCAACAACAACTAATTCACTAAATAAGGCGGGGAAAGAAACTAAAACTTTCTTCTAAGAGATGCTTCAGCTATGCTACATCTACACTAATAGCAGCTACTAATGGACTCAAATATAATGAACCGTCGCAAATATTCCACTTTTGACAACTTAGCAAATGCTCTTTATTTTCAATATAGGAGACTACTGAAAAATCATCTAATTCGAATTACTGCGAAAATTATTTATATATACTTTGTTATTGTTATTGTTATTGTTGTTATCATTGTTGCTACACTCATATATTCATTTCTATTGTTTTGTCTTCGTTTTCGTTTTTGAAAAAATGCAGGTAATTGTAATTTTATATACAGCGTTTAATTCCAACATTCACAATGAATATTCGCAAATGTCTTCTTCTGCTTGTTGAAGATTCGGCAAAACTGTTATAATGGCAAATCCAGTACAGTTGGAACATCTGCGACCACCATGAATATATACTCAGAGACAGAGGATGAATCTTGGCTCAAGTATTTAATTTTAGAATATCTGCGGCCGTCGCATATATTTCACTTCCCGATGATTAAGAGAATTTCCCCAGAAATAAAGAAAAATACTGTATAAAATATAATTCAATATCCAATGCCAAAAAGTCGATTTCAGCAAACTCTTATTTCGTAATTACAATTGAAATTAGGAATATATACACCACTGTTCATACTGGATTCTGGACGTCTCACCCATCTTTGTCTGTCTGTCTGTCAGTACTTACACACACACACACACATACACACATACATACATACATACATACATACATGCATTCATACATTCATACATACACACATACATACATACATACATACATACATACATACATACATACATACATACATACATACATACACATTGAAACCAATGTTAACCAAAACCTTTGAAACTTTACGTTTTTCTCAGTTTCCTAGCAGATATTTCCTAGCTCGGTTTTAATTAACTTTCACTCTATAAACCGAATCAACCCATCTACTCTAAAACATGGTATTTTCAGTTCCAAATCAGAATTGTAATTTACAATGAACCTCATAAAACCTTCAATATAATTCGCGTATGTGGTCGGCTGTAAAGATCGAAGCCATACAATTAGTATTTCAAAATAATTTTAAATGCTAATTCATATCGAAATCAATTTTAGGCATGGATTGGTTTCTTGTGTTTTGATAATTCCTGTGCAATTGGACACGATAGTGCATCCGATCGCATTTAATTTTCAGTGATAATGTCGAACGTCAATATTTACATGCGGCCTCTCAAAACCTTAAGTTTCATTTTTTTCTCACGGTTTTCTCGTCTCCAGCGAAAGTAATCTTTGCGTGTTTATTTTGCTTCCAATTTTTGTGTATTTTGCGAAATTAATCAATGCTTTCTTGCGAACACAAAGAGATTTTAATTTACGTAAACATTTTTCTTGCGCGGATTGATGCAGGAAACATTGCTCGGGTGGAAGTATTATATCAATGACATAGCGCTCCAGGAGACTTCAGAGGGAAGCATCCGTAAACAGCAGAATATAATGAGTTTTAGTTAACTTTTAAGGATTTTATGTTCTATCGTTTATGTCGGTCAGACTTGTATTTTGTGTTTTGGCAGGCTTGCAATATATTTCAGTAACAGATGCTGCACCCAAATTTCGATTTTCACTTAATTTTGGTTGCCATCGACGCTAAATAATATTTGATTTCTACATCGTTTATAGACATGATTATGACTGTGATGACAGTTAAAATCGCTCCTTTAAAAATGTTTATTACCATATGTAATTAAGAGTTCTTCTTAAAAATGCTCGCCATCTGTCGTCGTGTGCAACAGGTATACGATAATGTATGGGTGACTGAGAATATCAAATAGCAACTGGTCATATTAAGCTGAACATAAGCAATTGACAATTTGCAAGATTCTTGTGTGGAAAACTAATTTAAAAAGATAATACTTTTTGTTGTTTTGTAATTATTTGTATGCGTTCTTGACGGCGCCTTATCGTTGTTTACATGCATATATTCTAGTTTTGTCAACAGTGGTGGCACATTTTAAGAATTTATTCGTCCGAATAGACCGAGAGATAGAGCAAGGGTTGGGGAAGAGAAAAGATAAGAGAAGGAAAAACGAAAATAGGCCCAAATAATGAAATACAGGTCTGAAGAACATGGGCAAGGTCAGATACCCTTCCTAAATGGACACACGAAGTGGTTATGAATGTGATATTGCCACAGGTAAAACTGCGTCAATGTTTATTTTTTCTTCCACTGATATAGTTCAAAATCTCCTTATGAAATAAACAGTAAATATTTAATTTACCATTTGGGGGTGGCTGACGTGTCTATAAAGTTCAAAGTCTAAGATTATTTATAATATTCGTTTATTTATAAATTCATAATATTTAAATAAATTATGCATCTTTAAAGGGAAATGAAACGGGCTGTCACTATTTCTTTAAAAATGTTTATTTAGATGAATTATATTTTAAAATATACAGAATTGATGTACTGTATTATGTCTGTATCGTATAGCTAAACAAAAACATCTAGGAATAGACATGTGCTTACAAGGTCACTGTTCGGATTTTTCTTTTGTTACAAGCCGTTGCCTCTAATTTATGGAGATATTGTGATATACAAAGCTGCAAGCTGTTGTTGTCCTAGACAATCCATATCTAAAAATGAACAATGTCTCTCCTCGTCGATATGGTAGCAATTTATTAAGCGGAGAAATCAATTTGTCAATACTCTTTAATTATATCCACATTTCGAGTCTGCAATATTATGTTAAGAGTAAGTCAGATGTGCGAATATGAACATTTGCAGTAAAATAAGATGATCCATATAACTAAATATCAGTAGTCGGTGGCATGTAGAGATGATTTAGCATTGGAACCAATTTCATACACTGTTCAATTTATTATCTGGAAATAAATCTACCGTGATATACATTTTCTACATCTTCATCTAAAGCACATAATCGAGTATCATTCAAATGCTTAGAACATAAAGCATTTTATGAATTACTAGAGTTATTTCTAGTTCTTTTATGCTGAATAAATCAAGCTGCTGCTACCAGCTAAGAAATGGTTTATCATTTGCGTTGTATTAGCCTTTATGGAAAGTCGGAATTATAATAGTTATTGTCATATTTTATTTAAATCTGAGATTTCCAGAGTGAACAGAAATGTGTAAAAATTAATTTATGCTTATTTCGAGCCTAGAATTAATTCGAAAAAAATATTTTTATTTTGAAGATTATACGTGCTTGTCTGACTAAAATGTAGTGGCATAAGTTCAGTAGACTAAGGAGACAGGCCCTATATAACTTTATAACAGTAAAACATTTTGCGAAATTTACGGTAGACCAACTGGTTTGTCATTAATCTCACGACACGATCTACTTCAAGCAAGATCGTTCACAATTCCACCTGCATCTAAATTTAGTGGGTTTTATAGTTTAAGGGAGCCTACAGCTCAACAGTCATCTAAAAAAACATCTACACGTTCTAGTGTTACGTTATGTAGCAGAAAGAAGCGAAACCCACAAGTTTCAGTAAATTTCAGCGAACAATTTATTTCTCAAGTTTCAAAGTAAAAGCTTAAGAAACACTTACGTCATTGTGAACTGAATCACAATTAATGTAAACCGTCTTATCACAAGTCCAAACGTATATAATGATCCGAATGAATTCCAAAAGTCTTGAATGTCTTGATGTACCAATATATATGATCTAGTATGTCTTCGAATGAATCATCAATAATCCCAGAGTAATGTTTTAGTTCAAAATGTCAATGAGCACTTTAGTGATTTGAATGATTTGATTTAAATACTCATTTCTTGTGCACTTTAGTTATTCCAATGACTGATTTAAATAATTCGTCTCAATTTATATCTGAACACAACCGAAAACTCGGATAATAGATTCTCAAAGACTGATATGAAACCTGGAATGAAACATTTGCTGGAAAAAGCTTTGATTTTTATATAAACTGTCACTTGACGTTTGACGCGACAGACTGCTCTAGAAAACTGACCATTTGTAACTTAAAGGATCCATAAAATTGCAAACAGTTTTTGCTCTAGAATATTCTCAACTCAAAAAAGTTTCTGTCTGCTTGATGCTGTTTGTGAGACAAACCTTGTCACAAACCAAAGAAAATACTCATGCATATCAGACTCAAATTTAACATTCAGGAAACAGTCAGTCCGTAGCAAATAGATTACAAGCAGTCACTTTCTGTAACTTTCTCTTCCCAGTTAGTCCTGTTAAGTTGAAGAGCATGCCTTCAATCCAATATCTGAGGCAGATCGCTTGTCAAAATCACGAAATCAAATCACGAAATGCTCGTTATGACAGCAAAACATTTTGCAAAATTTACAGTAGACCAACTGGTTTCTCATTAATCTCAAGACACGATACACTAATCTCACTGTCCAGAAATAGTCTGCAAGCATTGATGGGCTCCATTTCTCCTAATAGTGTTTCTCCATTGTTACAATGTCATGGTGAAATTGCTTGCCGTGCTCGTCGCTTACTACTCCTAAGTTCGTTGGAAACAAATCTAGAGGAGAGTGCGAACTATGTATCTTTAGTGACATGTTTGTATGTCTTGAGGCGGTTTTCCACCAACACCCTGTAGTTGTTTGCCTTGTTGTTTTAGAGATAATTTGATGCCACTAACTTTAAGATGTTCCATGCCGTCTTTTCCTTACCACGCAGTGCACGGTCAAATAAATCATCTCGAAGAAGTTGACGAGTCTGAGGACAAACAAAGACGCCTTCCTTTATCTTAGCGTCACTTAACCTTGACAATTTTTTCCATGGAGGTACATGAAAGCTGCTTGTGTTTTGTCCATTGCCTTGACAACGTTCTTAATTAGACCCAGCTTGATGTGCAAGGGTGTTAACAAAATCATCATGTCATAATTTCACAGGTTCCCTTCATATGGACTGCATGACCGACTGAAACTGATGGACGTGCATTGCCATTATGTAGCAAAGCAAACGTAATACTTGTCTTTGACAAATCAATGATCAGTCTCCATTCATCTGAATCATGGACGGTGTTGAGAGCTGCCATCACACCATTGAGGTTGTTGCAGGCTACAAGATCATCTTCCATGAAGAAAAATGGGACAAGATCATTTTGACGGTCACGGAACATGGAAACACTAACATCACCTGCTAGGAGATTACACTGATGTAGTATTGATCCCGACAGATCTGCCTTACTCTTGGATAATTCCAAAACCCTGACAAGGTCAATCAGTTCACCTTGTGTTATAAGATGTGGTTTGGAGGAGGACGAGGAGATGAAATATGGGTCATGCGACATTGATGGTTCAGGACTAGAAGTTTCATCCTCTTCCTCTTCCTCGTCTGATTCTGATTCAAGTGAGAATGACTCTGATGCATGAGGAATCGGCCGTCCTTCTACCTGAGGTAATAAGGCGTACAGCTGATGTAATGTTTGGATAATGCACAGTTCACTTTTTCTTCCTAGACACACCTTTCAAACTGGAGGCACCATGAGGAAGTAATAATTGCTGATATGATATGTTGGCTTTCTCCAAATCATTGACACTGGCGAAGTTTTGTTGCACAAATGTTGCAGCATGTGCGTAGGGCCCACCTCTTGCATTGATCTCCAATTTTGCAGCCAAAATAAAGGTGATAGGCTTTCTTAACCATAGTGATTATACTGCACTTTTTGTGCTGCAAACGTCACTTCACCACAAACATAGCAGAAGTTATTTGCATTGTTCACACAAATACAAGGCATATCTGCTCACTTTGGCTAAAGAGAAATGTGCCCTTTTGCGAAAACCAAACAATGACAAATAAGAGAGCACGGCACATCTGATATAGGGCAATTTCTTCAGCAGAGTGATGTAAGCTTAGTGTTGATTGCATCGTCCATGACTTCTACGATTAGCATGATGGGATTTATATCAGGTGTGACGCAATACCAGCTTTAGATTGCATCATTCATTGTTTTGCCTAAAAAGCAAGTACTATCCAAACCCAGTCATAGATTTATTTATAGATCAAGTCAAAGATGTAGTGTAATCATTTCTGGTTTAAACTGAGATCCCTTCTCTTTATAACTCACTTATCTTCCGCCATTCCCAAGTGAGGGTTCGTAAATACTAACCCAGTATCATATCTTTAAAACTAGAGCCAATCAACAAATTTAAACATCATTTTCATTCTCAAACACCCAGAATTAGTGAAGTTTGACTACATTTATTTTCGGTAGCATTTTGATAAACGTGATCAAGATCCTGAACAGAAAATTCCGTAGTGTGGCTTTATTCAGACATGCCAATGTTTTTACAGTTAGATTAACACGTGATCAAACATTTATTACAATAATACAGGTGCCCAATAAGTAGATGATAGTACAGCACAGAAAATAAAGTTCAAATGGAAAGGCTGTCAAAGCCAATACGAGTATTTCATTGTCGCTTGAAACTACTAGTTCATTAAGTGCTATCCTATATTATCCTGTGTCCCTTTAAAAGGATATATGTCCCCCGATACTAATGATGAAATATATTGCGCTATCATGGATCAATTTGATACAGTGCAACAGCTTGACTATTTAAAAATGAAAATATAAATATGCATTCACAACATAGCATAGGAACAGTCTTTGCTGAACTCAAATCACCTATAATAACACTGAATAAATGGAAACCCTGACTGCTGCTTTGAGACAATTTAATAAAGGCACAAGGTTTTCGTGACAATACTATCCTAGTAACAAAAACTTGAAACAACGATATTATGAAAACGTCCTTGTCCGTTAATTAACGCAAAAGTACGTCTCAAGCCTATGTGAATACGTAAACCCATCCTCCCGTTCAATTACTGTATCTGCCCACACAAAAACATTAGAATAAATCGAATATAGTCATTGTACGAATCACATAAATTCGATACACAATAGGGAAAATTGTATCATGCAATATCAGACGAAGTGAATTATTTCATGGCATTTTATACAGATTATTGCAATCACTTGCATAGGTACGATTTAGCCACATCTCGAACTATAGCTAATTAATTAAACTCTTTAAATTCACTGCGCAGCACATCGATTGACCATTTTTCAAATTTGTGTTAGTTTGTTCCAGAAATCAAACGATATTTATTTATTCCGTATAGTATATCTATACATACGGTATCTCTATTTTGTTCCTTCCCATATATATGATGTGACTTCGTTCGTAGGTCGTTATTAATAAATTGACTCCAGACTTGAAAGATGAAGATGAATATCATAGTTCTAACTCTGTATAATCTAAATTTTGCATAAAAGCTCGTTGTTGACATGATAGGTCTAATCCACTGATCATCATCGCGTTCTATTTTGGAATACTGGTTATTAGAGCCGAGGATCGTCAGCGATACATGTAATAAATCATTTTCCTTTTTTAGAAGAAAACCTTCAGGCGATACAAATTATATTGACCTTTTATGTGCAGAACAATGAACGCTTGCGTTATATGGAAATCTTTGTTTTTAATAAGATCCCAACCGTATGAACGAAAATATTACAAAGTCGCAAGGTAACCTTGAAACAGTTTCATCTATGCTTTGCTAGAGACAGGAATCTCAGACTTTTGGCACCGTTAATTTATTTTCGTTAGTCATTAAAATGTAGGATAATTATCTCAGAGATTAATAGAGGTAAGTAATGAAAATTCAGATGGCATATTTGTCTAGTAATTACCTTGGTTTTGTTTCCTAATTCTTAGATATATTTCAAAGATGCGAAGTTTTATCGGTATATCAGTTTAAATCATTTTTTTCATGAGGTACGTGTCACGGTACTTTTAACATCACTGAGTCGATCAAAGAATTTAAGTCAAATGACCAGTCCAGGTATCGTTGGAGATGAATACGTAATCGATGAACGAATAAACTTTTTCTATACCAGATTTTATCATGTTCATGAAACATTTGAAAATGAAGAATTTTTAATACCAAATGGCATCGCTTGATATTGATAAAATTCGATTCTTGGACTTGGTAATGAATATGTTGGGTGACACTATTCAGTTTTCTATAGTTATATTTATACGGAAAGTATTGTTTAGTTTCGGCACAAGAATACATCGTGAACCCCTGTTAGTTTTAACTGGTTCAGTAAAATGAATCTCAAGCAAATACTGAACTTCTTTCTCAAACATTCCTGCTTGAGAGGATTTATCATGTAAGGTTGCTGTCCCACAGGTGAAGGATTTACAATTTAAACGATATGGTATATTTATTTTTACTTGTGTTGGAACATCTGTAAACATTGCTCATATTCAAGTAGCATCTGTTTTAATTCACTCTTTTCTTGTACCTGTACATGTGAAACATGTTTCTGATATATATTATTTAATAATTCAGTATGTAATATTTCAGAGTTATAAAGACTGTTACAAGAATGTCACTACATTCCAATTACACGCCATCGTTCAAAAAATCCTTTGACAGGTACAACTAGATAAATGAAATGATAATCTGTACTACCAATATACTCCTTTATATGCCAAAGTTGTTTCTGTGTAATTTCGCCTTTTCAGCAGCGTCAATGATATCATTTAACTCACTGACTTTTCAAAAAATGTATGAGGATCATCATACTTAGCCCTCAACAGACTTTTGAAGTATCATGAATTCAATCCTCAGGCTAAAGACACCTTTACCTTTCCATACTATCATCCCTTCATTTCATTCTTGATTGAGTACGGTGACAATAAGTTCGTGGTACTTCACATGTCTTTGACAAATGAAATTTGAAATCAGAGATAGGGAAAAAGATTAACTCCTGAATCTTCGATTGAAAGAACTTTCTCTTTTAATAACTTCAATTGTCCTAGGAAAGGTATGTCCAAACCCTCGTTCAAATGCACTAACATATAATGAATCTTGAACGGATTCTCTAACAGCAAACAACAGCAAATGAACATCATCGTTTCATTTTATTCCGGTATCAAAGCAAGATAAACGAATTATATTATTCAGAGCTACGTGCAATCTTTCCAAAGCCCCTTGTCATTTAGGGTGATAGGCAGGAAGATGCAAACTGTTAGATGCCTATATCATGCATAATTTGTCGGAAATATCTGGGAATTCAAGGTATTTTGGGAATCCTAACTCGTGATCAGAACAAACAGATTTGTGAAGGTCGAAGAATGTGAAAAATATTATCAAAGCTTTCACTATGGTTTAATTTTAATATTCAAAGGAATCGCCTCTGGAAATCTTGTGAATCGTCTGATTGAGTTGATTCAACAATTCCACAAGAGTGACCAGATCTAGAGTATTTAGAAACGACACTTTTAATTTTTGGCCAATACAAATGATTCAAGACCTTGTGATCAGTCTTGCTGATCTCTTAGTGACCAACTATGGGCTATACTGAACATTTCATGCCTATATGACGTAGGATCAACCTTTTAATAGCTCACTGATCATTCGTCACCCGGGTACCTCAGGTGGTCTCTATTTTCTCGAAAGGTCCCTATAGATCATAACATAAAGATCTGGTACTTCTGTTGTTTCTGTTCAGCCATTATCCCCGTGTGTGCGTATGAGATTTGGATTTTTAAAGTAGCTTTAAAAAAAATTCAGTCATATTGCTACGATGTCTGCAGCGTGGCATCATGCTACAGACATGTAGCATGATATCTCACCCAGTCACATTATCCTGACACCAGGCCGATCAGTCCTAACACTAACCTCTTAATGCTGAGCGCCAAGCGAGGCAGCTGTTAGTACTAATTTTATAAGTCTTCGGTATGACTCGGCCGGGGATCGAACTCACTACTTCCCACATCTAAGACCGGACGCTCTAACCACTAGGTCACAGGAGCAGATAAAGGCAATGTACCTGATAATAAAAATCTCAGAGAAGCTACTGTGTCAGTTTATAATTTTATAGAATAGGCTTGGCAGAATCAAAATATGTTATACATAACCTTTCGACATGACAGGTTCACTATTCGTCAAAATAAAACCAGGCTGGCGTTTGTTTCACCCAACTAATGTGTTGTCACCTATATATGACAGTGTCCTTAACGTCTTAGAGATAAGGGTAGCTGGAATACATCAATCTTTATTACGCTTATTTTTCATTTTGTAGCAATCAAAAATAGTCTGCCCTATTTTCTCAGTCTCATCAGAGTTAAAAAATAGTCATCAACTGGAAGAGCAGCATCTTTCTACGCTTTGCTCGTCGTGATAGATTTTTGAAATCACTATGGATGAAATCTTTAGATTCTTCAACTGATACGAGTTGTCTAACGTTATCGTAATCTTTACCAACCTTTTATATATATATATATATATATATATATATATATATATATATATATATATATATATATATATATATATAAACTAGTATCTAGCTAGCCTGAGTTCTTTTGATTGTAATGAGTCTTTTCAAAGGTAAATACAAAACATACACAAGACAAACAAATAAAACACAAATCCCGTTGTGTTTGAAAAACTTTACTTGGTTGGTTCTACAGCAATTAAACTTTTAAACGTATTATGTTTCAGCTAGTTTATTTCAACTTGTTGCAGATGCTTGAAAATATTTTTATTGACCTAGAAATCGATGAACCATAACAGCATCTGTTGTTTTATGCAAATTTATGCAAGGACAAATTATATTCCGGTCATTTCATTGTTACAGTGGTAGTTATATGCTATTAAGGCAATTTAGGGTATTATTTAAAAGAAAATGTGTCGGCTGCAAAGAAAATTTTATTTTTGCATGACTGTCTTTTTCTAGTCTTCTTGGTTTAAATCGCTTATTTTCAATGCTCTAAGGCGGCGTATCTAGTAAGATTACTTTCCTTTCCTGGTTTCAGAACTCAGGCTGGAGTTGTGAGCAATTGCAATAAGTGTTTTATCACTGAAAGTGTGGCATGGGGAGGAGAAGTGTTCTGTGACCGGGTTTCTGAACAGCTTCTTTGTCATCCAATCAGATATATTAAGGTTGATCCTTTTTTGTAGCTTTCTCCGACATACTGAAGACTACAGATCTTACATGTGACGAGATAAATTAAATTTATTATTTTGCACGTTTTGTTTGGACCATGTATGTTTAGTTTTTCTCGAGTCAATGAGCTAGAAAATATCCTGGTCTCTATCACATGTTGACAGGTTTTTCACTTTTTATTGCCACAGGGGCCAGATTGACTAGAGTGGTCGTAATTAGTGATTGGCATTGGCTTTGCCCTTTCTAGGAAGACTTTGAGCTTTTTGGTCTCCGGTAGGCTACGACAGGTTTGTTCGGGAGGAGTAACTTTAGTATGTCTGACGATTCCAGGATGGGCCAAAGTTTCCTGATGATTTTACCTACTTTGGGGTTGTCTGGATGGTAGGTCAGGATAAATGGTGTCCTATCAGCCTTTCTCTTCTTTCCATATTATAGTAGGTCATCGCGGTTTCTTTGTGTAGTCCTTTGGGTTGCCTTCGCAATCAGGTCTGTGTCGTAGTGTCGGTAAATTAAATGCTTAGATAGCTTTTCAGAACTTTTTAGGAATGTTTCATCGTCGGCACAAATTCTGCGTATCTTCAGTGTCTGGCTATATGGGATGTTCCAAAAGCAGTGTTTGGGATGAGTGCTGGATGGGAGTAG
Organism: Sinohyriopsis cumingii; assembly: GCA_028554795.2. NCBI lineage: Eukaryota > Metazoa > Mollusca > Bivalvia > Unionida > Unionidae > Sinohyriopsis > Sinohyriopsis cumingii. The sequence goes on along the minus strand of CM068835.1, from coordinate 119,102,405 downwards.
ATTCTGGTGTTTCTCGGTTGATTCGAGTAGTTGTATGTATGGAATTTGTTTTTCTACTAGTTTGGTTGTTGTGTCCAGGAAAACGTGGTTTGAGTTAGTGATTTCTGCCGTGAATTTTATTGAAGGATGGAAGTTATTTGCCTTTGATATGAAATCATCCAGATTTCCTCTTCCGTGTTGCCACATCATTTCTATATCATAGATAAAGCGTACCCACTAGTATGGTATAAGTTCAACCTATGCTAAAAGTTGACCCTCCAGTTTGCCCATAAAAATATTAGCCTACGAAGGGACCATTATTGTACCCATTCCGGTTCCATTGATTTGGAGGTGTTTTTCTTCATTAAATGCAAAGTTACTGAGTTTGAGGAGAAGGTCCAGGAGTTGGACTAAGAAGTGTGTTTGTGGATGGTATACAAATGAAGTGGCAATACATATATATGGTTACGTGTTTAGGCTCTTTTAAACAGTAACAAGAAAAAGTGAAGACAAAAGCAAGGTAAAAATAAGAAAAAGAACTTCCGGTTAACAGAATCAAATTAAAAAATAATCCAAGAATAATCCAAGAATTAAATAATGAAAGTCCTAATAATAAAATGTCTAATGAATCTGAGTTCGAATTTCAATGAAAATCAAAATGGAAGGCGATGACGACATATGCTGTGTTCAGTGTAGAATTGAAGCGTCAACAGTTTTTTTTTGGAATCAAAGAAAATATTATTCCAGTGTTTTCATTTTGTAAATTTCGATAACTGTCTTTGTCCCAGAATTAATTTAGAGCACAAGTTCCAGGGAAAACTAGTTTCTTACATCTTGCAATAAGTACAAGCAGGAAGAGACAAGGATCTTTGATAAAGCTTATCAGAAGCTTGATACACTGTGCCAGACTGACATTAAGAAGGGCTTGCATCAGGCTGAAATACTTTTCTGCCAGAAGACTGCTGAGTAGAAGACGTACCTACAAAAGAAACTATGAGCTAAGTTGTACTCTTCAGCAGCACGAGCAGCATTTTCCAAGGTTTCGACCTTATGCTCATCAAAAGAAATTTTGATCATGGATAAAGTATGGATAAAGTTCTGAAAATCTTCAAGTAATACAAGTTGTTTGAGGCTTTCATAATCTTGATCAACTTTCTTGGCTAAGCACCATCTATCAGATAACTGCTCTTTTTCTCTTACAAATTCGACATGAGTTTGTCCAGTTTATTATTTTATAGTTTCTAATTTTTTTCGATAAGCCTCAGGGAATAACTCACAGCCCTTTAAGTTGCATTTCTTCACCAAATGATAGCATTCTGGTGTAGTGACAGGGATGCACAGATATCTCGGGCTTTGCCAAAAAGTGTACACTGTAATAATGAAGTCCAATGCTTCCTTGGCCATTTCAAATTCTCTGCAACTTTTTCAAAATCAAGAAAATATTTGTCTACATCATTTTCCAGAAAGGGAAGTGGGTAATAACTTGATATTTCTGTAAACATTAACAGTAGGGGAGTGTTTTCCCTTTCCCAGATCTAATTTCTTTAACCGAATTTAAAATTCCCTTTCTTCCTTTTCTCCTTGCATTTGCATTTGCATTAGCCTATCTTGTTTTTCTTTCACTAATTGCATTTTGCATTTGTTTTTCCTCTTTTTGAAACTACATTTGTCTTACTTCTATCTCTATTTTCATTTGTACCTTTTTAATTATCTAAACCTGAACAATTTTCAAATTTGCAACCACTCCTAAGTAAAATGCCAAACAAGTCTCTACTTTTGATGATATTGTAAAATAAAACTTTTGCTGATTTCACTAAAGATTTAAAAAGTGTACAATAATACTTGGGATTTAAATTTTTTAAAACCTAGTTGAACCTAAATGTCAAAAAAAAGTTTTATGAAATATTTTAGCCTGAATTCATATATCCCAGTCGAGCCCCCAATTTTCTTTGTTACGTGTTTAGACTCTTTTAAACAGTAGCAAGAAACAACTGAAGACAACAAGATTTGTAAAATTTAACATATACATTATTTCTCTAGGAAAACAAGGTAAAAATCAGAAAAAGAACTTACGGTTTTAAGAATCAAATCCAAAATAATACAAGACTAATCCAAGAATTAAAATATAGAAGTCCTAGTAATAAAAGTTTCTAATGAAACTGAGTTCAAATCCTGATGAAATTCAAAACGGAAGGCGATGACGTATGCTGTTGTCAGGTAGTATTGATGTGTCAACAGTTCTTTGTTGAATCACAGAAAATATTATTCCGGTTTTGAATTTTGTAAATTTCGATAACTGTCTTTGCCTAATTTAGAGCACAAGTATTTCCAGGGGAAAATAATCTCTTTGAATCAAAATAGTTCGAAGAAAAATTTAAATTTAAACTCAAGCTGTTCACGACAAAATACACCTGAACGTCACAGCGTTAAAGCAAGACTAAAATGAGTTCTCAATACATCAATATTAAATCTGGCTACTGCGCAAAACAGATGACCGGATGGGTGTGAAACTTCCGGTAAAACCAAAGCTTCAAAACAATTGCTACACGTTATTTGTCACTTACTTCAAGCAAGGCCTCGATTTCACCCTACGAATCTATTCTAAGAAAAACTATTAAAAAAAATATATAAAAAGTTTGTTTACTTTAACTGATAAATTAAGGACAGAATAAGTTACGAATTTTCTATTGTTAGGTTTACGAAAAACTGAACTGAATTTCTAGAAAATATCAAATCCAGTAAATAAAATTATATTACATTAGCATGTAATGGAATTAAAAAAAATTAAAATTAACAAACAAACTATTAAATTAAATCAAATATAAATTAAGTAATATATATATATATACATACATATATATATATATATATATATATATATATATATATATATATATATATATATATATATATATATATATATATAAATATTTATATATATGTATACATATATGTATATATATATATATATATATATATATATATATATATATATATATATATATATATATATATATATATATATATATATATATATATATATATATATATATATTATAAAGCTTTATGAAGAATCATTCGGAGTTACTTCGGATGAGGTTATTGCTGCTTGGATGGTTAAGAGCTGGGTGCACAAAATAACATTAGTGGTGGTGGGGGTAGGGTGCATACCATTGTCATTATTATGCTCCTTACGTTTTGGTGTTGTCAAGGCTCTGCATGAGAATGGTACTTCTGATACGTCAAATTCTTGCTACAGCTTGTTTTAGACCTCTAAAATCCCGGATTTATCACTCTTTATGGATGTCGTCTCTTGCCTTCGTAGAGTATTTTATCACACGAAAATGCCTCGTCTTTCGTATACTGAGGCAACTCCTGTACCGATGCAGATTAAATGATAAGTGGACCTTGCATTCATTTGGCAAAAATTAGCGGAAAACGAAACAAGACTTTAGCATGCAGACTATACAATGTCTTCGTAACGTTAATCGATCTAAAATAGAATTTAATGAATAAGCTGGTTTCAACATGTGCAAGCAAATGAATCATCAATATTCAGGATTGAAAATAACTTTGCTTGAGAACAAAGAATGTTTTACACTCTCCACAGGGAATTCAGTTATTTCAGCAGCAAAACTACATTTGAATATCATATGATATTGTTAAATATAGAAGTGCCACGCATACTCACTAATTTACACATGACATTCGAATATGTGCAGTCTATTAAAATATATAAAAATTCTTACTTGAATATTGTCGAGCAAATACATGGTGCTGATGTGAGCACAGCTTATTGTGAGGGCAATGATATCTTGTAAATATTTGGACTATTACTCGTTAGTTGCTATTGTGAGGGCAATGATATCTTGTAAATATTTGGACTATTACTCGTTAGTTGCTATTGAGAGGGCCAATATATTTTGTAAATATTTGGACTATTACTCGTTAGTTGCTATTGTGAGGTCAATAATATCTTGTAAATATTTGGACTATTACTCGTTAGTTGCTATTGAGAGGGCCAATATATTTTGTAAATATTTGGACTATTACTCGTTAGTTGCTATTGTGAGGGCAATAATATCTTGTAAATATTTGGACTATTACTCGTTAGTTGCTATTGAGAGGGCAATGATATCTTGTAAATATTTGGACTATTACTCGTTAGTTGCTATTGAGAGGGCAATGATATCTTGTAAATATTTGGACTATTACTCGTTAGTTGCTATTGTGAGGGCAATGATATCTTGTAAATATTTGGACTATTACTCGTTAGTTGCTATTGTGAGGGCAATGATATCTTGTAAATATTTGGACTATTACTCGTTAGTTGCTATTGAGAGGGCCAATATATTTTGTAAATATTTGGACTATTACTCGTTAGTTGCTATTGTGAGGGCAATAATATCTTGTAAATATTTGGACTATTACTCGTTAGTTGCTATTGAGAGGGCCAATATATTTTGTAAATATTTGGACTATTACTCGTTAGTTGCTATTGTGAGGGCAAATATATCTTGTAAATATTTGGACTATTACTCGTTAGTTGCTATTGAGAGGGCCAATATATTTTGTAAATATTTGGACTATTACTCGTTAGTTGCTATTGTGAGGGCAAATATATCTTGTAAATATTTGACTAATACTCGTTAGTTGCTATTTGGACTATTACTCGTTAGCTGTTACAATCACTGTAAAATTAACTTCGCGACCGTGCACGTTTTAATTGATCTTGTGCATTGCATACGATTTCCTTGCTATGTGATTGAATTTTAATTCTCATGCTTACTAATTAACACGTGGCCAATTAGGCCAGTCAGCATAATCCATGGCATACTATTGTTATAATTTATTTTGGAACTTAAGTTTTTTCTACATCGGAATGCCACGTAAATGATAACAAATACAGTTGCAAGTCTATGGAATATATGTAAAGGATGATACTCATTAAAACCCCAACCTTGTTTCCTATCATTTTTAAACGGACACGAGGAAAGATAAGGTGCAGGTAATTTTTTCATATGATTTATGAGGCTCTATTTTACATATGGATCATGAGGCTCTATTTTACATATAGATCATAACTATTTCCTACGTGAAATTCACTTTTTGCTGCTGAAAAATAATATAAGCTGGAACATAGATGGAATGTTCAACCGATCGTTGCCGAATCGTATTGTGGCGACAAATCCATATCAAAATGTGTAGTGGCCAGCAAATGGTATTATCAATATATCTTTGGGGGTTTTTTCTCATGTTTTTTCTTTCTCGTTGTTTTCACTCATTCGCAACGAAGTAAAATAACATGAACATATAGTGCCCCTATCCGTGGACTCATACATATATATATCAAAAGTAAGTGCACTCTAAGATTGTAGCACGAATATATCATCCAATCACTTTCTAATATTTAAAATTCGATACTTGCAAATGTTTATACTGATTAGATTCCTAAGAAACATTCTTAATAGAAAGACGTGTTCTATTTGTTTCATTGTTTAAATTCGAGACTACCATCTATAGTCATTCCTTCAAGATCATATGAAAAACTTGTTGGTCAAAGTCGAGTTGCAAACTTAGAACCACAAATAACTAATCAAAATGACAATAATTAAATCTTATCTTTAGCGATAGATGTCAAGGAATGTTTTTTTCCCCCCAATTAATAAATTGCTAATTTATGAATTAGATTCCATGAAAAAATCTTAATTTATTAGGGAAAAGCAAGATTAACGTGACAGTGTTTGGCATTGTGTTAAGCAGTGATAATTATTTCGTAGTTTCCAATTTTAAAAAATATTGTGTGTATAAAAAATGGGCATCACTGATGGAAATACCGTTAACCTCGCTTATAATTCGTGTCAGAATGCAAAGAACAACGATCCTGATCTGCCGTAGCATAATGCGCATGCAGATTACGATTTATGTTATTTGCTCTAATGATTAATTGTAATATACTGCACAGACTAAGATCTGCCGGCGCATTATGCGCCTACAGATCTTGGTCGGAGCAGTTTGCAGTTGGATTCGTCTTATAAGCGAGTATATAGGGTAGAATACAATGAAATAAGAATAGTGGAGCACACATATAACATATTAGACTAGATGCCTCAACAGTGCAATAATAAAATGCCAAGAGTGCCACATAAAATCTTGTTTACAACCTAAAACTGAAGAGAATAATAAGAATAAAACATACTGAGCCTCTAAGGGTAGGACTAATGAAATAATAAATTTGAAAATAGCCCTCAGCCGAATGATTGCTAGCAGAATGAAGTTGCATGCACAGCAGGCGTTATTGATATTCTATCCTGTTTTTATCCTTTACAAATGAGCAAAGGGGCAATTGAATTGACTGCAACATGAGCGATTAATGTTCCAAAACGTTATGTTTAAATCTTAAAAGAAATAAAAGATCGGAAATATATTTTTCCGTGGCTTTTAATGTCCATGCATTAGCATGTAAAAACCAGTTCCTTTCTTGTCATAATTGTTTCACTGTTATCATATGTTCGACTTCTTGACTTTCTATTAACGTCTACTGAAAACTACTCAGACAAATTCAAACATGCAATCAAGTCAAAATATTTATTTAGATTCATTCTCATATTTTTGCTTTTTTCCATTAGTCAGCAATATTTGGTTTTAAATTTTGGCAATACAATCACATCAGTATTTAAAATGCATTTGTAGTTCAGGTCTGGCCAGTCAGAGATCTAATTAAATCGTTCTGTTTTGTAAAGTTCTCGAACAAAAGCCAGTAGACTCCAAAACAAATTTTTCTTCGACGATTGTTTTTTTGTCGTAATAGTAGGCGGTATCGAAACACAATTAGAGTATTGAAGTATGTATGTATAGGGTTTAATGGTACATCAGCACGGTCTTGGCTAAATATATCATCGTGAAGACTAGGTGTAGCAGACATTGGTAAAGTAAAAAGCCTTGTCAAAATCAACAGTAATACAAAACATCGACCAAACTTAGACAATGAATAAAAAAGTCATTGCAAACACTTTCCCACAAAAGCGTACAAAACACATAAAAAGGCAAAGAGGGTAAAATGATTCAAATAAGAGGCCAATATTAGTCCATATAAACTGCACACGTTTAAAAAGTATAGAGCATTTCTCAGGTGGAACATTATCAGGTGAGACATCCCACGGCATATAGGTTGCCTCCAATGGCAAATAGCTGCCTCTTTGGGCATGCAAGAGGGCTCGCCAGGTATACTCTGCTACATTGTCGTCGTATTGGTCGTCGTCACGGTCGTTGGAGAGAGAGAGACAGAGACAGAGAGAGAGAGAGTTATTCCTCAGTTGTTCATCTGACAAGCAATCATGTGATACAAAAGGTATATTATGATATGGCAAATCGAGTAATCTATCGTTCAATCTGTCAGACTAACATTGTCTCAACTGCTAGTTTTGTATTTGTTAGTCTTTATATAGTGCTTCAACACAGATATGTTAACTGATTTTGTACAATACCAAATGTACGTGCGTCTATTTCACTGTGCAACTCTTTGGCAAATTAGAGACCGAACCATCAACCTCTTGCCATATTATTTGTATGGGGATATTTTAAAGGCTTTTGTATATGCTTGTGACCGCTCCGGTGGCTTGGTGGTTAGAGCGTTCGCGGGAAGTCGTGAGTTCGATCCCCGGCCGAGTCATACCAAAGACTTACAAAAATGGTACTAAGAACTGCCTCGCTTGGCATTCAACATTAAGAGGTTAGTGTTAGGACTGGTCGGCCTGGTGTCAAGATAATGTGACTGGGATGGACATCATGCTACATGTCTGCTGCATGATGCCCCAGTGCTAGACATCGTCACTATAAACTGCCACACTGCAGACATCGTAGCGATATGACTGAAAAATTGTTAAAGCTGCGTTCAAAATCCAAATTACACACACACACACACACACACACACACACATATATATATATATATATATATATATATATATATATATATATATATATATATATATATATATATATATATATATATATATATATATATACTCGGATTTTGCTCCTTCGGCCATTTTCAAAGGTTAGAAACCAATGAATAATATTACTGTTTCATTCGTAAGATTTGTCTTGCTGTAAAAACTAGGCTTTATTAGGACCGACGCTACCTGTACATTTGAATGACAGACTTACTTTCATTTTGACATCTCAGTATAACAGGTTTAATTAATATAAAGTCTTGCATATAAAAATGTAACAGATGATTGTGACGTTTCGTGTTTTACACAAAGTTACACGATTCACTTCACATCGATAGCATTCATATCGGTTGTTGTCTTCCTCCAATGTGTAGTTATAAAACATATACGGTTCATGGAGCAGAAATTAATACACATGTCAACAATACGCAAGGATAGAACGTATAAGGGGTAACGGAACTAATGTTCATATCAGCCATTTTTCTACCTTGCATGCGATCTAATCTTAAAGAGTACGATGTAGGAAGTCTTTGGGTTGAGTTGCATTAGAAAAATTATAAATATATATTCTTCGTTTCCTTCTAGATTGCCCCAAAATTAATATGTTAAGTAATTTGTTCTGGTATGTGTTTGATAGACATGCTAATGAAGGAGTCAATTGGTATTATGTTAATTGGAAATTTTGATGAAATGGTTTGTACCAAATAATCAGAGTTTCAGATTTTGCTAACAATATTGCAAAGAGTACTTACGCGCACCCTCAAATTGTCACATCCAGTATTAAAATAACTAACACAGGTTCCATAATTGTTGGCCATGACGTAATTATGTTTAGCGATGCTGATCTTAGCATAGATAATTATCTGCTATTCTCGTGAGGTATCTCTGAAACCATAGACAGGTAATGAATGTAACGGCGGAATTAGACAAATATGAATACATTGTTTCACTTGGGTCTACAACCAGTTGACATACAAAGGTAGTAAATATGTGTTTGTAAAGTATATTATAGTTTGCACGTATCTGAAGTAAAATTAATACAATCTCGTATCACACATATTAATATAAAGCATACAATTACTAGCACGATGCCAGTTATAATAGTCTCATATCACATATAATAATATTAAGCATACCATTACTAGCACGATGTCAGTTATGATACAGTCTCATATCACACATAATAATATAAAGCATACAATTACTAGCACGATGCCAGTTATAATACAGTCTCATATCACATATAATAATATAAAGCATACAATTAATAGCACGATGCCAGTTATAATACAGTCTCATACCATACATAATAATATAAAGCATACAATTACTAGCACGATGCCAGTTATAATACAGTCTCATATCACATATAATAATAAAAAGCATGTAATTAATAGCACGATGCCAGTTATAATAGTCTCATATCACATATAATAATATAAAGCATACAATTAATAGCACGATGCCAGTTATAATACAGTCTCATATCACACATATTAATATAAAGCATACAATTAATAGCACGATGCCAATTATAATACAGTCTTATATCACATATAATGATATAAAGCATACAATTAATAGCACGATGCCAGTTATAATACAGTTTCTTATCATACATATTAATATAAAGCATGCAATTAATAGCACGATGCCAGTTATAATACAGTCTCATATCACATATAATAATATATAGCATACAATTAATAGCACGATGCCAGTTATAATAGTCTCATATCACATATAATAATATAAAGCATACAATTACTAGCACGATGCCAGTTATAATACAGTCTCATATCACATATAATAATATAAAGCATACAATTAATAGCACGATGCCAGTTATAATAGTCTCATATCACACATATTAATATAAAGCATACAATTAATAGCACGATGCCAGTTATAATACAGTCTTATATCACATATAATAATATAAAGCATACAATTAATAGCACGATGCCAGTTATAATACAGTTTCTTATCATACATATTAATATAAAGCATGCAATTAATAGCACGATGCCAGTTATAATACGGTCTCATATCACATATAATAATATATAGCATACAATTAATATCACGATGCCAGTTATAATAGTCTCATATCACATATAATAATATAAAGCATACAATTAATAGCACGATGCCAGTTATAATACAGTCTCATATCACATATAATAATATAAAGCATGCAATTAATAGCACGAGGCCAGTTATAATACAGTCTCATATCATACATATTAACATAAAGCATGCAATAAATAGTACGCTGCCAGTTATAATACAGTCTCATATCACATATAATAATATAAAGCATACAATTAATAGCACGATGCCAATTATAATACAGTCTCATACCATACATATTAATATAAAGCATACAATTAATAGCACGATGCCAGTTATAATACAGTTTCTTATCATACATATTAATATAAAGCATGCAATTAATAGCACGATGCCAGTTATAATACAATCTCATATCACACATATTAATATAAAGCATACAATTAATAGCACGATGCCAGTTATAATACAGTCTCATATCACACATAATGATATAAAGCATACAATTACTAGCACGATGCCAGTTATAATACAGTCTCATATCACATATAATAATATAAAGCATGCAATTAATAGCACGATGCCAGTTATAATACAGTCTCATATCATACATATTAATATAAAGCATGCAATTAATAGCACGCTGCCAGTTATAATACAGTCTCATATCACATATAATAATATAAAGCATACAATTAATAGCACGATGCCAGTTATAATACAGTCTCATATCATACATATTAACATAAAGCATGCAATAAATAGCACGCTGCCAGTTATAACACAGTCTCATATCACATATAATAATATAAAGCATGCAATTAATAGCACGAGGCCAGTTATAATACAGTCTCATATCATACATATTAACATAAAGCATGCAATAAATAGCACGCTGCCAGTTATAATACAGTCTCATATCACATATAATAATATAAAGCATACAATTAATAGCACGATGCCAGTTATAATAGTCTCATATCACATATAATAATATAAAGCATACAATTAATAGCACGATGCCAGTTATAATACAGTCTCATCTCACACATAATGATATAAAGCATACAATTACTAGCACGATGCCAGTTATAATACAGTCTCATATCACATATAATAATATAAAGCATGCAATTAATAGCACGATGCCAGTTATAATACAGTCTCATATCATACATATTAACATAAAGCATGCAATAAATAGCACGCTGCCAGTTATAATACAGTCTCATATCACATATAATAATATAAAGCATACAATTAATAGCACGATGCCAGTTATAATAGTCTCATATCACATATAATAATATAAAGCATACAATTAATAGCACGATGCCAGTTATAATACAGTCTCATCTCACACATAATGATATAAAGCATACAATTACTAGCACGATGCCAGTTATAATACAGTCTCATATCACATATAATAATATAAAGCATACAATTAATAGCACGATGCCATTTATAATAATCTCATATCACATATAATAATATAAAGCATACAATTAATAGCACGATGCCAGTTATAATACAGTCTCATATCACATATAATAATATAAAGCATACAATTAATAGCACGATGCCAATTATAATACAGTCTCATACCATACATATTAATATAAAGCATACAATTAATAGCACGATGCCAGTTATAATACAGTTTCTTATCATACATATTAATATAAAGCATGCAATTAAGAGCACGATGCCAGTTATAATACAATCTCATATCACACATATTAATATAAAGCATACAATTAATAGCACGATGCCAGTTATAATACAGTCTCATATCACATATAATAATATAAAGCATACAATTAATAGCACGATGCCAGTTATAATACAGTCTCATCTCACACATAATGATATAAAGCATACAATTACTAGCACGATGCCAGTTATAATACAGTCTCATATCACATATAATAATATAAAGCATGCAATTAATAGCACGATGCCAGTTATAATACAGTCTCATATCATACATATTAATATAAAGCATGCAATTAATAGCACGCTGCCATTTATAATACAGTCTCATATCACACATAATATAAAGCATACAATTACTAGCACGATGCCAGTTATAATAGTCTCATATCACATATAATAATATAAAGCATACAATTAATAGCACGATGTCAGTTATAATACAGTCTCATATCACATATAATAATATGAAGCATACAATTAATAGCACGATGCCAGTTATTATAGTCTCATATCACATATTAATATAAAGCATACAATTAATAGCACGATGCCAGTTATAATACAGTCTCATATCACATATAATAATATAAAGCATACCATTAATAGCACGCTGCCAGTTATAATACAGTCTCATATCACATATAATATAAAGCATACAATTACTAGCACGATGCCAGTTATAATACAGTCTCATATCACACATTTTCATACAGCAGCTGCTCCTTTTCACTACAATCAATGTTGATAAGACGAATTCTTGGACGCATGGGGGGGGGGGGGGCAGCAGACCCATATATGTAATTTATAATTACAGTTCTCAAAATTTGCATCATGGAAGATTTTAACAGCTGATTTTACAGTTCTCAAAATTTGCATCACGGAAGATTTTAACAGCTGAATGACTCTGACTCAGAAAGTTTCTTTCATCGGCTCAAAGCTAAAAATGTTGCGAGAGGGTCCGATGGGGACTTGGTATTGGAATTACAGCATTAGTTTGACTGTAACGTGCACTGCGACTGGACAAATTGTTGAACTATATAATACAGATGTGTGATAGAGAATTCTACTCATTGTAATTTGTATGTCAAGTGGGTGTTCGGCATAGTTGTTCACGATTATTCATTTGCACCCAGGGGAAGATGGGGGGAAAATAGTCCCAACCTCGTCTGAAATTTTGGAAAACTAGATTGTCGTTTTCCGACTTATTGGGTATGACGGTAAAATTATGGCTCTCTCTTGAGTAATAAATTGAAGGTGTATAATACATTTTTATAATATTGCCATAGGAAACGTATATTAGTTGTTTCAATTTGTATGGACCACTTTATATGGACCACTTTGTATGGACCACTTTCTGCATTATTGATACACTTTTGCACTTTCATAACATGCTGTACCGGGCCTATATTGAATGCATTTGTATCCAATTTATGCAATTTCATTTTTGTAGACTTAGACTATGTTAGGTTTTAACGATTTCGTCCATCTTATAAATGTGTTTTTGTGTATAAGTGTTGTATATAGAGGTAAAGAAGTTGTTTTCATAAACAAAGACGTAATTGACTAGACAAATACTTCACAATATGTATTTGGAAAAATACTGTTGAAAGTATACCGTACCTACATGAAGAGCATCAATGACGATGATGCGAGGACACTTTTAGAAAGAAAAAAAAACAACATAAGTATATTATTGATTTCCAGCTGAGTTAACTATATCGTGTGCAAGCTGTATCTTTGTTATAACACGACTGTATACATGTTGAGTTAAATCAAATATTTCAATTTATTTAAATTGGGTTTAAGCAAGTAGTATGCTTTACTTACCACTCATACCCTTAGATAAATTATTGTGAAGGCGTCTATGTCCTACTCAAGTTACTTTGGTATTTTCCCTATCTGTTGCCTAATTCGATGCTGCCTTCGGTAATCCTTAATTAAATGATACATTAAATGATTATCTAAAAGTTAAAAAGGGAGGTTATCAAGGAAAGTTGCAACTAGAAATCGAAAGAAAAAAATTTAAATCTATATTTGAGGCAGGTGTTAATACTTGTTTCCGATTTAATAAGTTATTATTTTCGCATTTGAATACCTGAATAAATCACAAGTCCCATCCGTAATGCAAAATATAACGTCAGAGTAGTAGACCATTTAACAGCCAGAAATAGTCCGCCCTTTTCAACAAAAATCATATCACGGACATTGCAATATGAGACGATAACGATTATATATCGTTGGGGGAAATATAACGATATAGAACAAGGAAAAATACTGGTTCAACAAAATGTATATCAGGGAAGAAATTATTAAGCATGACTGTGTCTACAATGTAAAGCAGAAGAGAAACAATAAGAAGATAAAAAGACAAAATGGACTCTAATTCCCGAAGTAATGAAGTAATAAAATAAAAATAGCGGTCACTAAATGAATCATTAACTGTAAAATGCAGGGCACAATGACGTCAGCGGTAATTATATTCTTTCAGGTTTCTTTTATGCAAAATAGAGCAGAAAAGTATATGAAATATCTGCACTGTTAGAGAAAAGCTCATTTACAAAATGTTATAGTTTTAATTATAGCAAAAAATAAACCATTGGACATTTTGCAGGATATATAGTAAGTAAACTGATGCCTTATCAATTTTGCCATAATTTCTCCACTGTTCATTTTGCTATTAAAATCTGCTGAAAGTTTTCTCACTTACATTGAAATATTGCTTTATGTGAAAAGATGACTAGGAGCTTATTCACGCAATTATAATATATTCCACTAATTATTTAGTGATTTTATTTATAAATAGTAAATCACTTAATATTTAAAATTTCATTTTGATTTAGAATTTTGCTTCTTTTTTTGATTCCGAAACAAAATGCTAAATCACTAAAAATATTTTCTTTCCAATGCATGGTTACTCTCGTCGTTTACTCCTTGGAGTACGGAAAACTAAATAGCATGGCACAATAGGCGACAATGAATAGAAGTGTGCATGTATCTTTGTAGTTGTTTGATTAACGTATCTTCTACTATTTCTTTCATTCTTCCCATTTGTCCTCCATCAGTCCTTTGATCATATACATGTCTTCCATCAGTCGTTTCATTCGTTTGCACGTATCTCCAATCAGTATTTCTTTCTTTTTAATGTGTCTCACATCAGTCTTTCCACTCTTTGTCTTTGTCAGTCCTACATTCTTTGTATGTGTTTCCCTTCAGTCCTATCATTATTTATATGTGTCTTCTATCAATCCTTTCATTATTGTGTATGTGTTCTAAATCAGTCCATGCAATCTTTTACAGGCATGTCCTCCATCGGTACTTTCATTTTGTATGTGTCTTCCATCAGTCCTTTCATTCTTTGTACGTGTCTTAAATCAGTACTTTTATTTTTTGTATGAGTCTTAAATCAGTACTTACCGTTTTCTAAATGTCTTTCATCAGTCCTTTCATTCTTCGTACGTATCTTCCATTAGACCTTTCATTCTTTGTATGTGTCTTCCACCCAGTCCGTTCATTTTTTGTATGTCTTCCATTAGTCTCTTCTTTCTTTGTATGTGTCTTAAGTCATTCCTTTCGGTTTTTGAATGTGTCTTCCATCAGTCCTTTCATTCTTTGTACGTGTCCTAAATCAGTCCTTTCATTCTTTGTACATGTCTTCCTTCATTCTTTTCATTTTTTTGTATGTGTTTTAAACCAGCCCTTTCATTTTTTGTATGTGTCTTACATCAGCCCTTTCTATTTTTTGTCCGTGTCTTAAATCAGCCCTTCCATTGTTTGATCGTGTCTCCCATCAGTCCTTTCATTTATATATGTATTTTTTGTATGTATCTTGAATCAGTTGTTTCATTTTTGTATGTGTCTAAAATCAGTCACTTCATTCTTTGCACGTGTCTTCAATCAGTCCTTCATCTTTTGCACGTGTTTTAAATCAATCGTTTCATTCTTTGTATGTGTCTCGAATCAGTCATTCATTGTCTGCATCAGTCATTTCATTTTTTGATGGTGTCTTACATAGGTCCTTTCATCTTTTGAATGTGTCTTCTCTTAGTTCTTTCATTTTCTTAGGTGTCTTCCATCAGTCCTCTCGTTCTTTGTACGTGTCTTCCATCAGTCCTTTCAGTTTTTATATGTGTCTTAGATCAATCCTTCTATTTTTTGGATGTGTCTCAAATCAATCCATCATTATTTTATGTGTCTTAAATCAGTCCTTTCCGTTGGTTTGTACATGTCCTTAATGAGTCCTTTCATTATCATGTGACTTAAATCAGTCCTTTCATTTTTTGTTAGTGTCTTCCATCAGTTCTTTCAGTTTTTGTGTGTGTCTTCCATCAGTCCTTTCATTCTTTGTACGTGCATTAAATCAGTCCTTTCATTCATTGCCCGTGTCTTCTATCAGTCTTTTCATTGTTTGTATGTGTCTTCCATCCGTCCTTTCATTCCTTGTACGTGTCTTCCAACAGTCCTTAATTTTTTGTATATATCTTAAATCAGTCCTTTCATTTGTTGCACATGTCTTTCATCAGTCCTTTCATATTTATCATGTGTCTTCCATCAGTCCTTCATTTTTGGTAAGTGTCTTCCATCGGTCCTTTCATTCTTTGTATGTGCCTTCCATCAGTTCTTTCATTTTTTTGTATGTGTCTTCCATCCGTCCTTTCATTTATTGTACGTGTCTTCCAACAGTCCTTTCATTTTTTATACGTGTCTTAAATCATTCCTTTCATTCTTTTTGGGTGTCTTCAATCAGTCCTTTCATTCTGTGTACGTGTCTTCCATCATTCCTTTTATTTTTATTTGAATGTGTCTTAAATCAATCCTTTCATTCTTTGTACCTATCTTTCATCCGTCCTATTATCTGTTGTGTTTATTTTCCATCAGTCCTTTCTTTCTTTATACGTGTCTTAAATCATTCATTGCATTCTGTGTCCGTGTCTTCCATCAGTGCTTTCATTCGTTTTACGTATCTTCCATTAGTCCTTTCATTCTCTGTATGTGTCTTCAAACAGTCTTTTGATACTTTTGCAGGGTTTCCATTGCTCCTTTCAATCTATGCGAATGGTTTCGTTCCGTTCTAAACCAGTTGGACTGATGTATTTGAAATAATATTCAGATACAGTCTGGGAGCGTGTAGTGGGCATATGAACAGACTGCTTCAATGGTATTAGATACTATTTATATAAATGCTTGTGCATTGAAGAGCATGAATGTTCATCTGCTAAAATGCATACATCGTTTGTGTTTTTCTGTGCACTTTTCTGTTGGTTTCCACACATTTTCACACACACACACACACACACACACACACACACACATAAACACACACACACACAAACACACACACACACACACACACACACACATATATATATATATATATATATATATATATATATATATATATATATATATATATATATATATATATATATATATATATATATATATATATATATAGATAGATAGATAGATAGATAGATAGATAGATAGAGAGAGAGAGAGAGAGAGAGAGAGAGAGAGATTAGTTCATGTAACAGGAGATCAGAAAAATATCCATGCTTTACAGCTTCTTGTGCTTTCGTATCATCTTTATGGTGATGTCCAATAGACATTATTGCGTGAGTATTGAACTCGGTACACGACTTGGCTTATTAATTGCTTATGCGAGCCTTGACTGGCATATTTTCAATAATAATCTACTGATCCTTCGCACATTTAGATTCTAGACAGAAAGACAGAAAGAAAACAAATGATTTGCAGCATTCATTTAATTCTGGCTCAGACGCTATATTTTTTTCTTGAGCGTGACACAATAATCCAAGACGTGAGTTGAACCAATATTGCACAATTCGATGACCAATAAAATTTAGAAATAGATTTGTTATACAAATTACAATTTAAAAAGCAACTGTTCTTCTAATCATTAGAACATTTAAAACGGACAAAAATTTTTTTTTACACTTGATCACTCATGGAAATATCCATATATGATGTCACATACCTCACTCGGTCATATTAGATGGAGCAGTTGAGGCGCCATACCATATACATCGATTTAAATTTTTATAACGTACCCCACCCACGACCCACCCTCAAAAAATGCGTCGATTCCGATGTAGTAATTCAGCAGATATGCAGCGTTAAACACGATGTAAGAAACAGTATTCCACTTGTTGGATATTAATCTAAAGGAATGATTACTGACAGGGCCGGCGCGTTAATAATTATTAAAAATTATGTCTATAGAGAGAAAGTAATTTTAAAGCAATGGAATCCAATTTTAAGTTCAATATCAAAGAAGAGTTGTTATGAAAATTTAAATGCCGTGCTTACAGGTGTCCCCACCTGTAATTCCAGGGGTCTCTGCCAAAATAATCCAAATCGGGACCCTCGATTGCTAAGGCCGTTTACTGATTACTGGATGTAGAAATCGTGCTATATCGAATGGTGTTCCTGAGAACAGAGGGAGATATGTTGGTGCTGATTTGCATTTATTGGGCGCGGCGTATTCCCAGATTGAATGATTTTGAACCAATTATTGCAGTAATGCTGTATTTCGTCAGTTGGGAGAGCGGAAACTATTGTCATTCTCTTCATGAAAGTGATTTTACTTACTCCCTTATGTTGACCTTCAAGGCAGGTTTGTCCTATAATTACGCTGCAAAACCCATACTGCGTTTTGCACCACGGTTATGGATTTTCTCTGTTCTAGCACGTTTAGTATCGTTTAGTATCGTGATATATGTGAGGTGCGGTGTGGATGGGGTGGAGCTGGGGCTAATAAGTAGACGATGAGTCTGTAGGACGAAGTCCATAAGCTCCTGCATTGAAGCTTTTCAGGGAATATCTGTAACCATCTAACTATAAATAAATCCTGTAGGAAATATTCAAATTTTTTCGAAACAACCCCACCCGACATTCTTGGATATATATATATATACTCCCCCATTCCCTCCCTTATGCTATCATTTTTTAAATCAAAAACTTTCGTCTCTCAAGTAACCTTTGAAGCGGAGCCGAAAACACAGAGTCGCGACCGCTGGTCTTTTTTCTTTTTTCTTTCTTTCTTTCTTTCAAGGTTCAAGGCTCAGTATAGAAATGTAAGTTGATTGTGGGATTGCTGAGAGGCCGTGGATCTATTTCACTGTGCAGCTTATTATGAACCAGTTAAAGACTACACTGCTAAACCCTTCTGTCACTCCAGCTGTATGGGTCAATAATTCAGTCAAACTGCGCCATTAAACTCCTGTACAATCCCTAATCCTCTCATATCTTTATATAGTTGCTTGTAAGTATGCAAGTGTGTGTGTGTGTGTGTGTGTGTGTGTGTGTGTGTGTGTGTGTGTGATTTGGATTTGTAACGTAGCTTTAACAATTTTTCAGTCATATGACTATGATGTCTGCAGTGTGGCAGTTTCTAGTGATGTCTAGCACTGTGCATCATGCGGCAGACAAGTAGCATTATGTCACACCCTGTCACATTATTCTGGCACCAGGCCGACCAGTCCTAACACTAATCTCTTAATGATGAGCGCTAAGCGAGACAGCTGCTACTACCGCTTTTAAAAATCTTTGGCATGACTGGGTCGGGGTTCGAACCCGCATCAGAGACCACCGGAGCGTTCAAGTCATCACGCTTTTCTATTGCAAGCTGTTTTGTAGAGGCATTTCTGTGTTGCAAGAACTTGCAACTGGTCGCAATTGTTTTGCTTTAATTGCAATAAAATGAACAAAACATGATAAAAATAAATAAAGAAATGAGTGAAGAAGACGTTGACATTTTTCAAGAGTTTAATGGTAGCAATGATATCTGAGACAAATATGTTCGCATGTAAAACATTTCCCTTATCGTCATCACATTAACACTGGACAAATATTAATATCAAGTAGAAATATAGCAACTCAAAATGAATTAGGTCAATAAATATCTCCAAATAATCCGCTAAAATTGTAACATATCCAATTATACATCTGCAACACTATATATCAAACATACATTCAATTAGTTCTTTGGAAAGGAAATTATTCTTTTAAAAGTTTTGGTGCTTGCAAAAGTAAAACTTCGATACTGGTTCCTACATTAAGACATTAAAATAAGTTCAAATTATATATATATATATATATATATATATATATATATATATATATATATATATATATATATAAATCGTTATTGTAACATAACATTTAATCCCGCATATTTGATATGGCGTTTGATATTCCATTCATAAATGGGTCGTGAAGAACATAAGTTTGTCTATCACACATTCCCAGCTTGAACACATACTATAATAGATGTAATGCTGATTATAGAACGAACCAAAGAAAATAAACACACAACGAAGAGTTGCATGATGATTTTATCTATGTTAAAAAACTGGCTTTGTGTTTACACAGAATTGTTTGAAAGACGTAAGAAAGCTGTGAGCATTTTCGTATCGATCAGCGCATTTCATTTATTAAACTCACCGAAATGATTATTGATTAATCCCACTATCCTATGAACTATATAGAAAATGTATAATAAGCATAAATAATTTAATAGCATATACAACTACGTAGTTATCTCACAATGAGAAGTAATTTCACAAAACGAACAGTAGTGTCGCATTCAATAACTATTCATTTCGTTTACTCAGTAGGACTATCTTGATACTATTCATTTCGTTTACTCAGAAGGACTATCTTGATACTATTCATTTCGTGTACTCAATAGCACTGTCTTGATAACTATTCATTTCGTTTACTCAGTAATAACACGTATTGTGTAGCAGTACAATTAGTGATATCCTAGTTTAAAATGATGTACACAGTAAAACTCAATAAGGAAAATTACATGATGTTAACAAATAACAATCCTAATAACAATAACACAATATAGCATGCAAGTAATGATCTTTCTCAGAGTCTGTAAACACAAAGTCTGATGAATTTAGGAAGCAATTTTCGATTAAAATGCAAAAAATGTAATGTAAAAATGAACCATTTTAAAATTATAACATTGTTAGTATTTCGTTCTCCACGAAAGAAAGGTTTTAAAAATGGTATCTCGTATACGTTCGTGTATTAGAAGAAACTGTTGGCTGTAAAATCTGTATTAATTAAATGTGGGTTAACATAAGCATTTCGTTTTAATTATCCTATATTCATTAGATATCAGGATTTCAATTGAAAAGTCTCATAGTATTTGTCTTATATAAATGGTACCAATAGATTCTTGTAATTGTATTTTTTTATACAGATGGCATAAAAGTTTGCGCGAATTCTCATTGTCACATTATTTGAAAGACTTCATTTATGCTACAGTTCTCCATTCTTCCATGTAAAACACTGAAGGTTTCTGTATGCAACCGGAATGTCAAATATCGATCCGACTTGATAGCAGAACTTCCGTTTAAATCAGTCAGATTACGTACAGATTTTCACAGGAAGATTTTCGACTGGTTTTTGAGAAAAGCCCCAACAGATTAGACTTGAGCAGTCGATACAGTCCAGTTTGAGATTTTATGGCACTGGATCGTCGGCGGATGGCTGCTCCAGCGGGTTGATATTCGGGATGGAGATTCAGTTTGATTTGGCTCAAAACTCCAACCAGAAGTTCGTCAACATTAAGCCCAAGTGCTGCCGATGTCTCAATGTACTTGCATTCATATCCAAATGCTGCTCTACGACCCTCTGAAATAAAACACAGGAAATATCGCATTTAACAGCTTTTTCCGCAATAATATATGTCAGAATCATTGAATCATTAAATTAAATACAAGCATAGAATCAGTTATAGTCCAACCGTCTTAAATTGTTCTTTCATTTAGGCAATTTATTGTCTCGAACTGACACTTTTCAAGATTTCCTCATATAAAATGATTTAAAGAAATGAGTTTCTATTGATCCTACAATTGCCGTGAGACCTATTCTTATTTCGTAGAACAAAATATTATACTGTTTTTGCAATCGTTTCCGTAGCGTTAATGTTTCATAAATAAAGCGGCTACTTTTTCCAGAGGTTGTTAAAAGCACAATAAATTTGACTAATTTAATAATATATTTGAATATAAGTAGAGTAGGATGTCGATCAACCAAAGCCTGTTTAATCGGATAATCGCTTATACGAACTCTGAAAATTTAAATTCGCAAATTATAAAAATTGATTGTCCGGCAAATTGTTATTTAGTCAAAATCGTTTTCTCCAGTTCAGTCTGAATTTATCAATTAGTGTTTGCTAAAAAACAATGGGCCAATAAGCAATTAAGATTCTTCATAGTGTTTCTTGATTAGGTGTACATTAAACATAAGGAAATGTATCTGATAATTGACCTTCAAAGAACAGAGAATGTATAAAATTCCACATCGTTTAAGAATTAAAAAATGGAATATTAGACACAAGCTGTTATGTCAACATGATCAATAAAATATGCGTATAAATGGTTTCCATTTCAGATACCGTCATGGTTCCGCAGTAAATCCCATCGAGACCAAAGCTTTCATTCACATGTTATTATAATCATGTCTCAGATTAACAGACTGATGTTCGGTCTTACTATTCGATCAGTCCACTAACCAGTCCAAGTCCCAATAATGTAATAATTTTGTCTTAAATAGGATGCATTTTATGCGACAATCTTTTCTTATACAAAACAATACCTTCACATTTAAAATGTTAAGCTAACTGATACCATTAAAAGAACAGATTGAAAAATACTTACCATCACTTTCAACCTCCCTCCGTCTTGCTAAGTCTGCTTTATTTGCCACCAATATGACTGATTTGTCTGTCTGTGCGTGGTCTTTTAGATGCTGACAAATTTGCACGGCTGCCTTAAAGGATGCCCTGCACGTACACGAATAAACCACCATATAAGCCTCCGGAAGAATGTCTGTGGCTGCAGTCTGAAAAAAAAGTAAAAAGAAATGAAAATAATTACTTGAGAAGAAATAATTTAAAAACATATGAACAACGCAGAACGACACAAACAAAATGTTATTGTAGTAATATAGTAATATAAAGTAAGGAACGTACTTAGCGGAACTGAACAAATTTAAAAAAGAATATTATGCAAAATCAGTACTTTTGCACACTCATATTTGGCTCCTTCTACAAGCTTAATAATTTTGCCCAAAAGTACAATCGCATACTTTAATCGAAGTTCCATTACACAGTTTACGCATCACAATTACTTCAGGCATGAAGGATTAACGTAAAAGAATACGTTTGTCATACTGAATACAAAGTCAACGAAAATAATCCTGAAAATCATTCTAAAATTCACAGATCGAGTTTTCGAAAATATGACGTATGACAAAGATAAACTTACCACGTCTTCCTGCTTGTCCATGAACTGAAGTACTGTTTCTTGCTGATCCAGCACAACCGTTATAGACACACCATCGGCATCACTATCTATAATATATATATATATATATATATATATATATATATATATATATATATATATATATATATATATATATATATATATATATATAAGAAAAAGTTTAATGTATTACCGATCAATTATAAGTCTATCACTACCTTGGAAACCACGGATCTACACACAGAAGTATAGAACTAATGTAGAATTAGCCGGCAATTGTTCTACATATCAAAGGTAGACCAAGACAATTTTCTTGACAGAATTATGATTTTAAGGTTAGCAATATACATAGATTCATAAAATCGCTTTCTTAGCTCACATGGACTTTGTACTGTCAGTCATTCATTAAAAACCTGAATGGTCTTCAATGCAATTTGCTGTTTGACAAGTATTGTTTTTCTCGCCAATCATTTGCTATCTGGGTAAATTGGTAAATTGAAGTCACCTAGCAAAACATGATGCTTTATTTAGACAATATTTGTTTATTATTCTAAATAGAAAATATGCGTTGAAATTGTATTTCTACTAAATACCTGAAGAACACTCTTGTGAACTTCCAATTAGTTCAGATGACGTGAACTGGTTGATTAAAAATGATTTTCCTACTCCGGAACTTCCAAGAACAGCCACCCGGTATACGGAGGATACACAGGTCATTAGTTCACCGTCTAGTGAATCTTGTGAATCATTCAGTGAATATATTTGACCTACACTGCACCGGCCAATACTGAAATTTGAAATTGTACTGTCTCTGCGTCCGTTACATGAAGAAATACCACTATCTCTACGTGAGCTGCAAATTGATATCGAACTGTCTCTTCTTTTGTCAGTGTAGGCATCGCTACTATTTACTATTCCTTTATTAGTAATGCAGAATCTACGTATAGGGTTTTCATATGCTTCACTCTCTGTGTCCTCTTTATTTTCGTTCACAGCACGAAGTTGAGAAGAACGCCTTGATGTAACTGCTGGGAGACTTCTACTACGCTTTCTG
Source organism: Sinohyriopsis cumingii (assembly GCA_028554795.2). Taxonomy (NCBI): domain Eukaryota; kingdom Metazoa; phylum Mollusca; class Bivalvia; order Unionida; family Unionidae; genus Sinohyriopsis; species Sinohyriopsis cumingii. The sequence continues at coordinate 119,078,319 of CM068835.1, read as the reverse complement.
CTGGCCATCATTGAAGACTGCCGCTTTCTTGGTGTTGGTGCTTTTTCCGATGTCTCCATGTGTCCTGATATCGCTGACTTCACTCTGTTCAACTCTTTTGTCGTCCAGTTAGTAAGGATGCCAATACAAGTTTCGAAAAGGCTGTGCGGACTATCGCTAGACACTAACAACAACAGGAGAATGACTGTCAACTGCCTAAGGCTGGCTTATAAAGGCAGCTAATATACGTCAGCGAATCAATAATCAATGCATACTTGTGTGCTGAATCTGATCCTGATAATTAGAAGGATGAAGGCGACAAACAGCTCTATTTTATTGAATGATAGTAATGTCATTCAAGTTATTGATCTAAAGCTGTTTTGTCAACTACCACAGTTTCATATTACATCAAGCCATGACTAAGTTGCAAAGGGAGCAACGCTGATATTTCCATTTGATGTCAGTAGCTGAGCATCCACTGCGTCAAAATTTACTTTTGAGTCGTGTCATCTTGTTTTCTTCTTGAAACTCCTGTGATTGTCTACCGCAATAGCCGCATATACTATTTGTTAAAGATGTAAATTGTCTTTTGTACAGCCTTTGCTAATTAAATTGTCTTTTGTACAGCCTTTGCTAATTAAATTGATGAGTTTAGAATGCTATATTTACAAACGTTTCATATATATTACAATCGATACACGAATCATCAATCGATACACGAATCATCAATCGATGATCATTTTTAAATTTGACACAGCTCTCCCCAAAACTAAAAAAGAAAAGCAAAACAAAAGCCAACAGATAAAGATTAATACAACTAAATCATCTATCTATCCATCTATCTATCTATCTCTATATCTATCTATCTAGATATCTATCTATCTGTCTATCTATCTATCTGTCTATCTGTCTATCTATCTATCTATCTATCTATCTATCGGTCTATCTATCTATCTATATATCTATTTATCTATCGGTCTATATATCTATCTATCTATCTATCGATCTATCTATCTATCTATCCATATCTATCTATCTATCTATCTATCTATCTATCTATATATTGGTCTATCTATCTATCTGTCTATCTATCTATCTATCTATCAATCTATCTATCTATCTATCTATCTATCTATCTATCTATCTATCTATCTATCTATCTATCTATCTATCTATCTATCTATCTATCTATCTATCTATCTATCTATCTATCTATCTCTATCTATCTATCTGTTGGTCTATCTATCTATCTATCGGTTTATCTATCTATCTATCTATCGGTCTATCTATCTCTATCTATCTATCTATCTATCTGTCTATGTGATATCAGTAGATTACCTGAGAGTCATGTCATCTTTTTTGAAACTCCTGCGATTGTCTACCGCAATAGACGCACATACAATTTGTTATATCTGTAAATTGTCTATTGTACAGCCTTTGCTAATTAAATTGTCTATTGTACAGCTTTCGCCACATATATTGCTGATTCCCAAGTTCTATATTTTACAAACATATTTTTTCAAATGATACACGAATCATCAAGGATAATTTCGAACTTCTCCAGCCTTACCTCCACCCTCACTCCTACCCCTAAACAAAACAATAATTTACAATCAAATTATGACTAATAAAGCTAAACAATTTAAACATATATTTACCAATCCATCTATATATTAATCAAGGAAGTGATGTTAATCCAATTATAACACACACCAGTTACGGACAGCTTGGATACATTAGTGACATCTTATATAAGGGCCTCAGAATCAGTATTAAAACATGCATCATAGAACTTGACAGACAGGCTCATTATGCGATGCAGATCTTAGTCATTCACTATTGGTAGTATCACATTTTTTAATGGAGTAGGAACATGTTAGTAACTGCTAGCAACAATAGCTTCCGTGATCTATATGTACACGGTGTATAGTTGGGATTCCAAGAACATTAGTAGTAATTTTGTAATTCTCGTCATTCAGCTATAATTTGAAGACAGGAAAATCACGTCATTAGTTTTTTTCTCAGGTCATAATTTTCAGTTTTTCTCGTTGCATACTGACTCAAACGAGTTACGCATCGATTGTATAAAACAAGAGACATAACTCAAAATTATCGGTTCTTTAAAATCCGGAAGCCATAACGCTTGAAGAGTTATCTTTCTTTCCTCAACCAATGTGGTGTTTTTTCTTTTCTTTTTTCTTCAGGCGATATATCCTACATTCATGCTTGCACAAGTCATAACGATAACAATGAGCTGAGGAGAAAATATTGGATTTAATCACTCGAAAGTACAACTTTCCATTATTAGCAAATAAATGTTTCGTACATCATGAATTCCAGCGACAATCGCGATATTTCACTCAAGAACAAGAAGGTTCAATGACAGAAATGAAGAGTATCATGCACAGAATAAAAATGGGATTGGTGCTGCTATAATGTAATATATTGTTTTTTTGTGTAATTATTATACTGCCACATAACTGTAAGTATCGTCTTTCTGTTAACATGTAGCCAGGTAAATGCAACTGTAGTGTGCGAAGATACAATTTTTATTGATGCTGAGACTGTCGTTAACCGAATAATTCAGAATAAAGAGGTGGAGCCAAAAACTCGGTTTTGAAAATAAGATAACATCTAAACTCCGGCCTTTTCACCGGTAATCTGATACAGTACAAGTGTTCTTTCCCTTGGGAATGGCCAGCCACACGGCAGGGATTCAATAGCTTGACAATAATGTATCTACCGGCATAAAGAAAACAAGATATTAAAACAGTCTCAACATAAAAATAAAAAAAATATTTACATTAACATAACACTAATACCAACAGCAGGAATGAAAAAATGAAAATCACTCACAATTTATGTTATCAACCTATTTCATCGATCAAATAAAATAACCCTAACATATATCAATGTGCAATAATTGACTACAACACATACATTTAGGCAGACAGAGAGAGAGAGAGAGAGAGAGAGAGAGAGATTTTAACGTATATCTAGTAAATAATTTGTCTCAGAAGTGTCAATATGTAAACACGCAGATAAGTACCATAAAGTATCCATTTTATGTAGTAACGATTCTTCTAAAGGACCTATCTACTGTTAAAATCACCGGCAATGAAAAGATACACATCGTCGTATGTACCTAACACATCAACAAAGTGTATCCTTAAAAAGTACTACACGATCACCTGGTCATGGCGCTGCACCGTTTGTAGTGTATCGCTGTTCAAACAGTGATACATCATCAGTTTCTGATCGTGTAGCTCTGTTTGTATCGCTGTTCAAAAATTTTATTCTGCTGTTTTATGACATTTGAATGTACAGCTGTGTTCATATTATGTACAATTAATAAAAATCTGAATCTAATGATCTATGTTTTTAAATGTGATATTCTGTATGAAGTTGAAGAAATTGAAAATTTTGGTATTATCAAATGAGATTCGCGTGGATCCACGAGATGTTCACCATACAAGGGTTTGGTACCAGGCTTCATTCATTACTGTTCCCAATAGAAGGCACTGTGGTTAGACATTACAAAAGCGTAACGATAAAGGCTTTCCTCGCATTTCAAACTTAATCTAAGCACACTTTCTGCAGTCATTCAAACTAGAATGGTGAGCTTAAAGCGACATCATTAGGCATCTCCTGAACAGACGCCAGTGCAGGAGTCATATATCACTCAGCCAATGAAGCAGTGCATGTTTATCGGAAACATGGCGTAAGAAAATCAATACAATGACATATTGCGTCTCATTATACATGTCATAATGAGCTACAGAAATTTATCAGTGGGAGAAAACGGATATCACCAGTTTTATCGCCACAGTGGCTTCATCACTTTTGGAACTACTTTCATTTGTTGATTTATGAAGTATATACTGGACCTTATCTAAATTCTTCAAACTTGTATTTCCATACGTAGGCCTATTTATATTTATTCCTCTTTTCCTTCTCTCTCTCACCCTTCATCTACCCATCAGAATTACTGGATCTTATAATTTTGTCGACACTGTTGACCCTCCAGTATGCATTAATGTAATCATTGAAAAGGCTTGTTCAAGAATGCATGAATGACAAAAAGAAGCATTACATTTCTGATAATTAGCTTTGCACATGAGTCATGCAAATTATCAATGACTCAACTTACATGACATTTTGCTTATTCCCTGTCACCCTTACAATATCATTCCTGTTATGCTCAACGACACATGTGGGGGCCCGGAGTGGCCAAGTGGTCTAAAGCGCTCACCGTTACAGATCACTGCCATCTCACCTCTGTCTGCGTTGGTTCGAATCTAGGGCTCGGCTGTGTGTACGTGAGAAAGCTTCCTAGTAGCTTCTTGTGGGTCGGCTGTTCTTTGTGGGGTTTTCCCGGGTTCTTCCTCCACCATTTATATTGGCGGCCATGTATAGCTTATCTTGTTCTTAAAAATGACGTTAAGCCGTATAAGAACAACAATAGCATAATATGTACACATTTGAAAGAAAAACTCTTGATTACGTATAGCAATAAAATTGTTGAAATATCGATTTAAATGTCATCACAAAATAATCATGTCTGAAAGCAATGGAAAAATTACGTATGGATTAATGTCGATTGTAAACCGAAATTAAGTTATAAATTAGGTACAACGTCTGTTACCGAAGAAGACTGGAAGCCATGCAACACATATACAAATTTTCGTGTGAATGCAGAAATAAACAAAAATAGTACCCATAATCCTTACAAACACACTCACAGGCTTTAATATATATTGTTTAATGATGATACGCTCTGAATCCTGCAGAAAGGTTTTTTCACGTTGCTATAGTATCGCCAGCAAAATGTTGTTCGCAAAGTTAACTGCATCCATTCGCACAAGAAAAGTGTTAACAAGAATAAAAATCTCTTCATGCTCGAATGAAAACATGCAATAATTTGGAAAAATACACAATATGAAGCTTCATATATGCCTAATTTAAATTTGTATAAGGCGTTGTTCTAAAATCATTGGAAAATTTCAGAACTTCTCTTTCTCGATGTATTAATGCAGCTTTTGGTAGTATAGTGAAATACGGCTGTGAAATCACGGATACGTTTCTGCATGGTCTCGTCTTGTTTTTCCTTATAATCCGAGAGCGAAGACAATGATCGCTTTCTTCGAAAGACGATGATGTCGCCATGAGCTCACATCGTAGGAAAGGTATTATTCTGCAACGTTTTATAGGAAAAGTTCGGCAAGCACATGCGGACACGAAACTTCTCATCTAGCTGCCTGTTATTACACTACTAACTAGAACTGTGTGACTGTTATTAGCACAAGAATGTCAGATGATTGTAATTATATAATGACTTTGACAAGATAGTGATTGATGTTGGCAATGTATTCATTTTGCATGAACATGAAGGCTTAGCAACCGGATGATAATCGTGTGGAAATCTTGATTTTTTTTACACAAACGCTGTCTAATTGAAGAGAAATATAGTATATAACATACTAATAATAGTAGAGCAATTTGAATGTCAAATCAGATGAAACAGAAGTCTGCAGAATGGTGCAGAGTGGGCGGCTTTCAGTTTGCCACGGTTCTTTGCATTTGCCGATTTTCATAGCCAGAAGAAATAGTAAGAAGAAAGCAGGGCAAACAGAAATAATATGTAACCTTGAATTGTCTGTCCGGAACGTCATTTGAGCCTATCATCAAAAATTACGTTTAGATCATTATTGGCGAAAGTGTTATCGGCACAGACATCGACTTCAGATACAGCCAAGAAGGTTACCTAGTAGGCGGCAATCAAATTTTTCTTCATGACTACGAATTCAAGTGTCCATAAGTAAGAGACGTCAGCAAGCTCCCAAATTACTATATACCAGAAGTATTGCCAAGTCTAGAGGATTCTGTCATAGCAGTATACAGTATGCATGTAGACAAGAAAGTGCTCGCTAAGAAACATCAATTTTACCAAAAATATGATAATATGCTTCACACAGCTTTTCTGTAAAAAAAACTGGTTCGCTCTTATATTTATCACTGAAAGAATATCGTTCAAATTAGTGTCTACCTTGAACGCTTTGGGATTTAACTAAACAGCTTGTATAAGATTTTGTGGCGCCTATGCTGTCACATAATGCTGTAGCATACACGTCCTCAGATTCGGTTTCATCACACCCCTCGTCAAACAACACGTTCTTCAGCTAGAATTTCACTACATATGTTCTCTGTACAGAAGCAGCTTGATTGCAATCCAGTGGAAAGCACAATGATTTACCTTCAGACAAATATGATGTCATCCCAATGTACCTTTTTGTCGCAGATAGATTTTCAATTAATATGTCGCTGCCCGAACCAAACTTTGTATCGTTATGCCATTTATTGGCTGTCTTGGAGTGCTTGCTGGAGTAGCTTAGCATGTAATCATATTTTTGCTCATTTGCCAAAGAGACATTTGACATCGTGCCCGAACTCTTGATCAGAATCAGCTGAACCGCTGGAAACTCTAAAGGTAATAAACGAGTATTTGTTGTCCGATAATCTGGAGAAATATGTCAATATGCTTGGTGCGTAACGAAATGTCCTCGCAGCGTAATACCATTACTTAATTCTTCGTTGACATCAAGCACTCACAGATCCAGTAAGAGGATTTGGTAGAATACAATTGCCCATTTAGCATCAACATATTTCTTGCTTGTCGCTTCATTGTCAGCAGCAGGCGAGACCGAGTTTGCAAGTTATTGTTGCCATGTTGATATCGCAGTTTCGATAGATATCTGCAACGCTTCTAGCGCAGACAACAGCATTTGATTGTATATGATGGTGTTTCCAGATCTTACCATGCGACTACTAAGATCTGCTGCTCAAAATGCTTCGAAACATTGAACTAAACGACGTCAAAGTTATTACTTATAAACTCATAATCAGTTAAGCTAAATACAAAACACTTAACGACTTTGACGAGGTCGTGAGCGGCTCTGATGCATCTATCCAAAGCAAGACGGCTCTGTGAGCCAGAAGTAATAATTCAGAAGAACCTTATGGTGACTGCCATTATGTCATATTATTAGACGCTTTAAAACTCCACTGAGGAAATATGAAAAAATCAAAGACTGTTTTTTGTTGTCACGAAATAAATTGTGCTATATTTAAGCAGTATTAGCAAGAGGTCATGGGCGACTACAAGCATAATTTCACTGTGTTCCTTAGAGATTCTGAAGATGTTATGGAAATGTATTGTCTTGACTTTGACGAATGTTATTTTCCATATCCATGAAACAAATAAAGAACATATAAGTGTGGCTAATACACGAACTAATTTAGAGAACTCGCGTGTCACCGTAACATAATGCATGTAATTTAATGACATTTGTCTGATAAGCAGCACCGAAAGATAAATTTATTCTTATGCTCATGTACGTAGATCAGCAGAAAATATGTGGTCTTATTATCACAGAAAAGATAGGCGATACAGAATTTCAGCCCGACATAGCACATACATTACTCAAGCCTGTACTAACTGCAATAACTGAAACGTATTTGCACAAGACAAAAATAGGACAGGTAAATAAAAGACTAGAAGGTTACCAATGCCTCCATAGCAAAGTTGTTTATCGACTGCCAGGCAGAAAAAGCAAGAACAAGCCTAGTAAAATAGCTGAGGAAGAATAATACACTAACAGAACCAAAACAAGTGGATGCCGACGAACCGAAACGGAAGAAATCTTTGAAGAGGCAACTTAAATATCAGCCAAAGAGGAAAATTAAAGTGAGAACCTCATTGCCGGTTTGATTAAGAATCTTTCAGAAGCAATCTAAAAGATCCTATTGAAAAAGTGGCATCCTGGTTTGAAAAAGTTGCGGAAACATCATCATTGTCCAGAACAGATTAAAAACACAAACGAAAATTACGCTACGATCTTGCAAGCGCAACCTTGCCCCTTAGACAGAAAGCTGGAAAACATCACAAAGAACTGAGATGGCCTCCAGAAAACAAGATTGGAACGGCGGTATCGAAGATGATAACGAGATTTCAGACATACGAGATACTTGATAAGTTGTTTCAACAAAGATCGCTTTTCAATCTTGAGTGCAAAGTTTTGTAAAAAAAAGATTTAATACATCATTGGCGCAAACTCTTCTCTTCAATTAGAAGCTTGCTCAATCAAATATCAGTATTTTACTGTCCGATACAGCACTCTCATTGAAATGTCGCAGGACACGCGCTCTGAAATTGTACTAACGTCTGAAAAAATATTTTGAATTCGTTCAATAATGTTATATTAAACAACAAACAAATTAGGTATCTTACCTCCGCTGATGACATGGGAACTTTGCTAACCATAATTCCTGGCGTCTGCAATGTTGTCGTCACTGCGACTGAAATAAAAAGGATGATGACAGAAGACATAATATAAATATTTAACTAAAGAATTATACACTCAAGGCAAGTATAATGATCAAAGCATCTAATATTTATTAATAACAGCAGCCAATTATATATCTGATATTTATCTCTCAAATTCTGTAATATAAAGAAGCAATTATTTCTTTGCAGAGTGCAGACACGATAATTTCTTGACTGTGTTTCAGAGAGATATTGCAGATAATTCTTGCTCAGAACATGATCGCAAGATAGGTTGGCCAGTAACATATGCTATATTATATGGCACAGCAATTCTTTTTAATATTTTCGGCACAAAATAAAAAGTTTTTGTCCAGTTAACCGGATGACCTTCTTCTTAATTCTGATAAAATTAACTCGATCAATCACGTTTTATTTTCTCCTGAAAAATAAATTTTATGCTGGGCCATATTTATTTTCTTTTCTTTATCACTAGCTTCTACCGGCGTCATCTCAATACTCTTATGTGTCGTATTATTGTATTTGTCAACAAGTGACAAAATGACTCTCACATATCCTTTTTGTTTTGCTTTATTGCTTGCGACATCCTTCTAAAGAACATTATTTAGCGTCCTATTCAATCTTTCAACAACAGAGGTCTTGCCTTCATATAATGTTTTCCTCAAACCAAACGTGTTGTTTTCAAATTCACCTCTGTGATCTACACAGAGCTTTTCTGGTCTACAGCAACAAATCTAACCGAGCAAGCAACTATGTCGCCTACCGAGATATACTGAATTTTACCAGGATAGCAATCATTCGTAAGTAAATGACGTGCCAAACTTTCAGAGACTAAACAATATCTCGGCAGGCGTCTTTGGTGTCCTCTGTAAAATGTGAGTGCTAAGTTGACTCGCTCTATCTGTGTGTCGGTACCAAAGATGGCCACTACATTTAGTTTTAAAATTTTCCAGGTCTGCTGAATGGACAATACAGCAATCACCGGGGCAAAATGAATGCTTTTTGCAGAAATTGTTTCCACGGTTTATCTGGCGAAGAACATTTAATGATCACTGTAGCGGTTGCACCAAAGACAGAGCAATTATGCCAGACCAAATTATTCTCGAAAGTTGAAAACTTATCTTGTAAGACTAGAGTGACCTTTAAAATGCATGCTGAATTTGAGTCACTACTTGTTCCGATTACCACGTTTGTTGGTAGTTATCATACACGAGACGCGTTCAACTTCCCGCCATATTCTACTAAATATTATCGCTAACTATACGTTCTGGATCCGATACAAAAATAAAAGTATAAGTAGATTTATTTCTGATCCTGTTGCAACATAAAGGATAGGAAGAATGCTGGTGTTAAGTGTGTTCTCTGCTTTAAACACGGAATTAAAACGTGTTTGAATCGATATTTGTTGAGGATGAGCTTTCTTCTGGTGTTTTCTAACTTCACTATGGAACCTATTTTTTGTATAGATATCGCTTCTTGATGCGATTATCCTATCCGTTGCCATTTAGATGGTCAGTAATGATTTGTCTTAATATCAAAGCGTACCAACGCCAAGTATAAGGCGATGAGCGCTCCATTTTCTAAATGAAGCATACCTTATTACATCATACCCACTTGATCGTACAAGGCTGATCTAGAGTTCGATATAGATTTCAGTCAGTGTTTCTGTATCGCACACTTAAAACTTCCAACACAGAACCGCTTTTACAACTTTAAATGATCAATAATAGTCCACTTATAAAACATCGCGAATTATTTATTCCTAAACATTTGAAGCTTTTCTGTGTAATTTCAAAATTGTCCAACTTGCTTTCAGTTGCAATAAATGCAGTCACACTGAGTTTAAGTGACAGAATTAACCAATGCGGATTATGGCAACAAGTGAAGTTTATTTGCATATACAGTTCCTACCACCAACAAATCAGATTTAGTTGAGGTTGACAACAGTAGTTTGAATGGGATGTTTGACGACGATTTCACCAATGAATCGGACGCGCAAAGTAACATCAAACATGATGGAGAAATAGAAACTAAGTGCATTGCCGCTGAAATGTTGTATTTGAAGTTTTAAAATTTTAGACACATTGAAAAAGGCTCAGGGAGAAACGCCCCCTCGTTCTAAGAAAACTTTGACCATGTCTAATTAAGCATTTTGTTGGTGCCTACCTTGTCACTTTCATGACACCGGACGTGCACCAAATACTCTTAACAATTACAACAGAGCCATATACAGATATTTAAGGGATAACAGCTATCTTCAAACGAGGATTGTACTTGCAGCAAAGTTCTAAATTAGCGACGCATAGACCTTAAACACAAAGTTTAAGAAATTGAAGAATAAAAACTTCTGAACGATACACCTGTTAATTTCGTTCCCAGATGCAGTACAGATGACACAGAAAGGAGACAATGTAAATTATGTATAATACGATCAGACTTTTAACATATGGTCTGCAAATAAATTTTTCTTGTGAGAATGTGTAAAAGCGGATGAAATTTCAAATTCGTTTCTAAATCTAACTGAAAAATCAAACTTCGTTCAGCAAAACGGAGAATGAAAGTGACATACAAAAAGGTTGACGCATTACTGGGAACAGCAGCTCTTTTGACTGACTTAAATTTAGAAAAATTACATATTCTTACAAAGTTGTTGTGACTTTTTCATCATCAGAATAATTGCATCGCCTATGTATGTCTCGTGGGGATTTTTGAGTGGATTGTACCTTATCTTTTGTGATTAAACAAATGAACAGTAAAAGAGTAAAATATCATTAGATCAATTAGAAAATTTACTTGTTCTATTTACAGGGTGACACTTAGTTTAACCATAATGAAATTAAGGCGGATAATGTAATCATTAGGTGCACATTACAACAAAGAACGAATGTTACTGTTTGCTATCTGTTTTTGTTTTATTAAACCCAATAATAAAGCAATTATCTTAGACGGCTGCCCTAGAGCACAATATCAACCTTCAACCTAGCTGATGTGATACTGATACCATAATGAGAGGACTCAGAGACTAACAACATGCCTGTATTTTGTTTAATATGTTACATCTAGTGTTTTTTTTTTATAAATCTTAGTTGCTTTTTATTACACATTGATACGAGCAAAAAGCATAATTAAACTTCTATCTATCGTTGACAGTTCACTTGTGTCATGATAAATAATTCGAGCTGACATGGTTAAAGATTACATCTGTAACTTAAAACTGGTTTATCTCTGATACGTAATAATCCATATTTGTTATGTTATACAGTTTTCATAAAGCAAAACATGTTAATGTTTACGACAAATTGTCGATCTCCTACAAATTAGTTGATATGTTTGTTCACTATAGTGAAATTCGCAAGTCTAGTGAAATTCGCAAGTCAGTGTAAATTGGTTGGATGGCTTTAACCAACACAGAAAAAATATTACATTAAAAGAGATTAAATACGTAATTTGATGAAATATTTTATAAAGCATTATCAAATCTCGGGTAAACTTTCCCAAAAGAGGGTTGAAAATTATAAATATATACAGAAAATGTATATGCAATTATGAAACCCGAATTTAGCAATACTATGACACCACACGGTTTCGGAGAGAGATCTCAAAATGTGTAAACACAAGAATAGTCCCATCCTTAAATACTTTTTAGAATTAAAGATCCGGACATATACAAAAAGATGATTCCAGTCCACAATTATCAACTACGAAACATGTACTATTAAGTGCTACTTGTTTTTCTACAATGTTTAAGTTAAGAAGTTAGGAAAAGATTGGATTAGATTTAGTTTTTGTTTGTCTTATTACTTTCAGAAGGACATTGGGTAAGAGAACCGGCGCTAATCCCTCAACCACCTTGTAAAAGTATGTCAGTCGAATCATTCTTGGAGAGTTGGAAGGTCCAGGTCATTTTACATTTTGGTAACGCATCCTGCATCACTGGTTTTGTAGTCACCAGATACAAATCTTGCTGCCTGGGGTTGACCCTCCTCGATTCTGTCGATATCTTTGGTGTAATAGGGGTCACAAACGTTACAATCGTACCCCAACATGGATCTGACTACTGCTGGATCGTCTGCATATCTGCATTTCTAAGTTAAAAAATAAAGCGTTTACATGTATCATACATGATCAATTCAATTGACATATTTCTTATAAGGGTTCACACAAAGATATGCAAAACATTACAAGTACTAGCTCTCTAAATTTGTTTATACAAGAAATAAATTTTAAAAAATATCTCTTTGATGGGATATTGAATCCTGAATTGTCTGGTATTATGGATGATTGCATTACTGTAAGAGGAGGTCACAATACACAAATCCCTTTTATTTGCAATTCATTATAGCACCCATTCAATCAACTCTGAAGGCACATCATATCATGTGAAACTGGGATTCAAGAGGAAGGTCTTCGGTAAATTATTAATTACGGAATTTCCTCCTCATTCAAGCTATACTCAATGAGCATGACGTCGTGACCTAGAAATACAAATACATGTGACGCGTAAACAGTTTTCATGGAACAGTGGAAATATTCCAATCTATCAAGTCAACATGATACGCAAATGAGTTTCTAGAATCTATGTTCCACTACCTTTAACAACAATATTCAAACATGCAAACATTTGTATCCAAACAATTGGGTAATTGCTGTTTAAATCAATATATACAAGTATCAGGCATGTTCTTTGTGCATTCTAAGAAGGACAATAATTAATTCCAACAGCATGAAGATTACTTCTATCCACAGCCTGCTACTGAGTTAGCAAAATTTATGTTTTTGTCATATAATAACACACGAGATAACTATTTTCCGACATATACGAGCAGCCAATATTTTCTTTTAGTCATTACAATAACTTCACTACAGTATAGTCAGTGCATTCATTTACTTTTTTGATGACTAAAGAAGCACTGTCCTTAAGAAATTGAAAGTATCAGCGAATAAGAAGCAGGTCTAATTTTCATCGCAATAATACAGCCTCGAAAAATATTAAAATTATGCGCCCTTCAAATGTAATCTTTCCGATAATCTTTAGCAGTATCTTTGCCGTAAATATCGCCTTCGGCCCAAATAACTCTAATTAAATTATCTATGAAAATGAGAATAAAGTCTTTCTGCCTTGAGTACATTCACTTAAATAGCAATATTAACGTAATTCGGCGTTCAATGGCCTTCAAAATTTTATGTTATCCAAATAATCTGAATAAAACTTATAACTCCAAAATGCCACAACAGACACTTTCCCCTGTAACGAAAAAAGTCCAAATGAGAAATATCTCTACTGACATCGGTATAAAACTTGACTTCTGCGCAATTTCGGAAAACCCAGAATTGCGAAATAGAGTCTGTTTACATATAAAAAATTATGTACTCCTAGTATGACCTTGATAAAGAAAACAACCGTTTTATACCAAGCATAAAATAAAAATAAATAGTTGTTTACTTATCTCAGTGATTTATGAGTCAAGGTGGGGAACTAAGTCAGAAGTATAAACTGTTTCTATTATTAGGTATTTATGGAAAGATTCAGATCAAGCTGAAATTTCTGGAAATTATCAAATTTCTAGCAAACAAAATTACATTACTTTGTCATATAATTAAAAAAAGATTTTAAAACTTACAAACAAATAAATTAAATCATATATAAATTAAATAAAATATACATAACACAAGTAATATTCGGTTTTCCATAACTTTGACCTCAAATGTTTGCCATAGATAGTCAAAATCGATAGTGGTATCTCTCTCAATCGTCAATGCCTCGTAAAAGAAAAGACCATTCGTTTCCTATTATTTAGACAGTTTCTAAATCGTTTCAACAGTGTCTAAAAAACCGTATTCATTGACTTTAAATCTCAAGCATATGTGACAGACACAGCTAAAAAAAAGTAAAAGCTCACAAAGGACTAAATATGACTCTTTAAATTGTTTTAGTCACTTAACAAATGCTAAGATAAAACAGTAGTGTGACTGTAAAGGAAACCTGATTGACACTTACTAAACATGTACTATTTACATGTTCGGAAAAGCCTCTTTGAAGAACGATTGCGACTCAGTTAATCAGAGATATAAGTCTATAATCCGAAACTTTATTTCAGTCACAATTTTTAGAAATGGGATGAATATGCGCCAGTTGCTACGTATTTGGAAATTTTATTTTGTTCAGCGACAGATTAAAAATGCATTTTAATTTTTGGTGCACCACCTATCGTTTGTTTTATGGTCTTGAACATTCTGTGACTTAAGCCATCAAGCACGATCGCTTTATTGGCAAGAATTGGTTTAATAAATTGGAAGGGAAACACTGCTATCTTCAATAATTGAAGCTGAACTAAAATACTCATTCTATACGTTATCCTTTTCATTTCGCATTATAAATGCAACAAAAAACATTATTGCTTTAACATTGAGTGATAGGATAGAATATGAATGATTTGTGTCTTTCAACGGTGAGTTTTGTTTCATTTTTCCTAAGTATCTCGGATCTTTTGTCCCATAACCTGGTGGATGCACGTTAAGTTTATCCATGTATTGACTGTAGCCTACTTTTCCCTGTTTTTACTGATTTCTAGTTTGCTTGTATTTGTTTAAACATATTTTAATAATTCAATATTTCAGCTCAGCATCAGTAATACTTGGTGTTAGCAAATGATATGTCCAGCATAGGTTATGCGTGGATTCTTCCTCCCCCAGATATATGGTTTGCTATGTGTAGCATATAATGTGCTGAAAATGTCGTTAAACCGCAATCAAACATACTTAAAAAACGTCAGAAATGACAAAGACTTATAAAAATGGTACTAGCAGCTGCCTCGCTTGGTGCTCAGAATTAAGAGTTTCGTGTTAGGACTGGTCGGCCTGGTGTCAGAATAATGCGGCTGGGTGGGACATCATGCTACATGTCTGCCTCATGATGCCCCAGTGCTAGACATAACTATAAATTGCCACACAACAGACATCGTAGCGATATGACTGAAAACTTTTTAAAGCTACATTATGGATCCAAATCACACACAGAGAAATTTAGCAACTTTATATGGACGTTGCTGTAAACTGCTGACATGGATGAGCTGTTCAGTGGTGATGTAAAGTCCCACTTAGAAGAAGAATTGATGGCAACTCAGACAGAAAAATATATACCTTCAACTCCATTCGAAATTTTAAACTTTTGACAGAGCGGAATTGAAACGATGTGTTTTGAATTGGATGTACTTATGTTGCGTGTTTAGGCTCGAACAAACAGTAAAAGAAGAAAGAGTGAAAACAACAAGTTTTGAAAAATTTAACAAATAATGTATTTCCCTGGAAAAATACTGCAAAAGATGACGAAATAAGAACTTACGGTTTTAAGAATTAAATAGCCAAAAATAATCCAAGAATAATCCACGAAGAAAATTTTAGAGGTCCTAATAATGAAAGGTTCTGATGAATTCAAGTTCGAATCCCGACGAAGAATCCAAGATGGAAGGCGATGACGTATACTGTATCCTTTATGGTATTGGAATGTCTACAGTTCTGTGTCATTCACAAACAATAATCTTTAAAAATGTTTTTGTTCATGAAATCTGTATGAGCGCTTAAAATATTTCCAGATAAACAAATGTATCTTTTAGAATCCAAATAATCTGAATAAGCATTAAAATGTAATTCCCAAAATGACACAACAAAGAAACACCTTACGTCCCAGCGTTTCGAAGCCCGACTGTGAGAGCTCTCTCTAAGCATCAATATTAAAACTAAGTAATGCAAAATTTCGGAAATACCTGAGTTGCGATATAGAGGATCACGTGATCATATTTGCATATTAAGAAAATCAAGTAGCCCCAAAATGATCTTGATAAGAACCAATCATTTTACTCCGAGAACAAACAAAAAAAGGTTGCTTACTTCACTAAAACTTTTTACAAGCGTAAGGTCACGTATTCAACACAGCCCTGATGTCAGCCTTATTATTTCCACAACAAAAATAAATTAAAAGAAACTTGTTCACGTGATTGTTACTAATTTTGAATTAAGGTCGAGAACTAGGTCAGCTTTAAGTGTTTACCAAATGAACGGTCGAGGTAAAACTATTTTCTGGAAAAGTATCGAGTTCCTAATAAACAAAACTACATTATTTTGATATATAACGAAATTCAAAAATAAAACGATTTTAAAACTTACAAACAATTCAATCGGATATAAGTTTAATCAAATATCCATAACAATGTGCATAATTTAAATGATATACAGGACCTGGCTAAATCGGAAATGCCAATTACCCTGTAGGTCGTATAGTTGAGAGGACAGCAAGATGTGACAGTGCATATCCAGAGGAAAGGTTGGATGAGGACATATTCATTTTGTACCATTTCTTAGCAGGAGAAACCAACTTATCTGAAACGAAATGCCTTGCGTCGAGACATAAGCCAAGCACGGGTATGTATGATAGAAGTAGATGTGTGAGCCAAACATCTATAAAAATAAGGATCTAGAAAACAGTCCCAAAATTCGGAACCAAAACCAGAACCAGTAACAAAAAAATTCGGAATTAAATTCAATACCATCTCTTTCAAATGATAAAAGTGACATCTCAGTAAAAACGGAGAACTTATAAATATAAATGCAAAACGCGAGTAACAAACTCGAACTAGCTGATATAGTGCGTATAGGCAAACCTTCAATTGCAAGACCAACGGTGTCTACGCAACATTGATAAAAGCTGTTACCTTTCTCTCAGCCGATGGTAAATCTAAATCTCTGATAGATCATACACTATTGCAACATTCCAAGCAGTGTACAGTTACTTGAAATTATATTCACAAAATAGTACGAGACCGAGAAAGTACCCGCGCCACATTAAACAAGGTCTGGTAATATCAGTCCTTAAAGGAAGGAGAAAGAACAATTTAGATATTAAAAATTATCGTGATAAAACTATATTTCCAGTGCTTCAGAAAGTCCTAGAACACATTATATACAATAGACTAGTTGTATTGTCTAAATAAGTTTCTTTTCCAAATCCATTGCAACAGGGCTTAGAAACGATTACGGTAGTATCACTGCAGCAATCTGTATCAAACAATATATATGGTATTATATTGCTAGAGATACGTCTGTCTACGCTACATTTCTAGATAATGCTAAAGCATTCAACACGGTTTGGAACAACAGGTTATTTTACAAGTTGTACAGACTTGGAATCAAAGGAAACACCTGGCACATCAACGAAAGACTCGTTTGAGAGCATAACAAGTTCTCTGTTTTATGTGTGAGCAAACTGTCCAAATGATTCACTATTAAGTAGGGTGTAGGTCAGGATCGTATCTTTTCTGCATGTATGTATGTATGTATGCATGTATGTATGTATGTATGTATGTACTTGCATTAGTTAAATGCTTATAATATGATATAGACTATATACTAGGTAATTAAAGGCAGGTTCAGTATTTACATCTAAAGATATATTCTTACGGTCTTCACTAATTAGATACTATAATTTGTAAATATGACAGCTGACGCAATAGTCCGCATTCCTTTTCTAAAATTCTAATGTTTTTCATTGAAGTGTTTCGGGATCTCATATTATACTGAGATAATTTTCATCTCTTTGTTATTTTGATCCATTGCTCTGTTTTGTGATCTTGTACTATCCTGAATTTGATTAGCCCATTGTAATCTCTTTTGTAGTAGAGATAAAGACAGATTTACATGCATGCATGCATTCATACATACATACATTCATACATGCATGCATGCATGCATGCATACACACACACACATACATACATACATACACGCAGATATATGTCTTGTAGTAAGAAAAAAAAAAGTCGTTACCATTTATATACATTGTCCGATTCTGTGTCTTTCTTCTTGTTTTGATCAGACGTGATTCGGATAATTTATTTAACATATGAACCACCAGGTTAAGATTTAATTATAGCATAATTCTAAATTATAATATAAAATACACATGACATGTGACGTTCGATTTCAAGGTTATTGATAATCATGTAACAATACATGATTAATATACATCTTCGCTGAGACATTAGCAGTTCCAGACAAATATGTGTAAAAATACGTGTTGGAGCGATATTATGCCAAGGGATATTTAGTCCCAAAATTTCCTAGAAATTATTATACAGTTGTATGTAGTTATACATTTCATCTTGTAAATGCTTTAGTTGACGACGTATTTCTCTTGTTTACGTTCTCGGTTCTATGTTATGTCTCATACTTTTGCAATATATATAATCCATGCTTTTATTAATTTGGTGCAATCTTTGCTGAAGAGGAAATGAAGTCAGTTAGTCAGTCAGTCATAGATACAAGCATACACGCACGCACACATGCATACAAATATAAATGCATACGTTTATCATGTATGAAAAAATTCATATATTGTTACAGTTGAATACGTTTTCCATTTCCTTTTCTTTTCTATTTCAAAGTTAATGTTAAACACATAATAATAAAGACGTACGAACATTTTTGAAGTATTATTGTATTATAGTCACAAGCAAATGGTCAAAGATCAGTGTCATGCTAAACCAAATGCTTGTTAGCTCTGACTACATATTTGTATGATTGCAGGTATTGAGATATTTCGTTTTGTCAATAGTAGCTAACACAGTACTACTATTCTATTTTCTCACTTTTCTGTTGTATTTCATGATCTTGTTATTATCCTGAATTTGATTAATTTGATGTAATCTCTATTGAAGAGTAAATAAAGTCATACATACATACATACATACATACATACATACATACATACATACATACATACATACATACATTATATCATATATCATCAAGACAAAGTATGAATATATAATTTGGTAAATGCTTTCGTATCAGAAGAAATTGACAGATTCTTTTAAGAGTTTAACGTTGTTTTTCTGAGTTTATCATGGTATAAACTGTCAGTTGCCGACTCACACAGCAAATAACGCCCGAAGGGCATTATGTAAGCTGTATGAGTCGGCAAATGACAGTTTATACCACGATAAACTCAGAAAAAAACAACGTTAAACTCTTATAATTGAAATTTCAAATATTCGGTATGTTATTTTGTTTGCATCATTAAAAAACAGAAATCTTAATTGACCGTAGTAATACATGTTTGGGGTTTTTTGTTTCGTAGCTATTCAAAGCACCTGGAATTGTCCTGCCTTATCGTAAAAAGATCATCATAATACCAGTCCTTCCACCAATGAAAACCAAATTTATTCAATTATTTTTTTTAAAAATTGTTAGAATGAGCTTTTCCCTTAATGCTTACTTCGTGTCTGCCTTCACTTGCAGTGTCTATCTTATCTTGTAAACGTGACTCTTTTTATAGAAGTGGGTATTCTAAGAAAAGTAGTTCTCCTTACTGTTCATACAGAAATGAACAGAATGAATTCATTTTGATCACGTGTTAACATTCTGACCAATGGAAATGTTACTTTCCTTTACCAGCTACTGGCATTGCAATTATATAGTAATGACAACAGCGCTTAAACAATTCTTAAAAGTATAATAATACATGAAGAGAAATTATTCTTGGCCATAATTTCCCTGCCGTCACGAATTCTGCATTTTATTAGCTAATGAATGACCCGTCTTGCCACATCAACTAGTATGACTCTTATAACACAGCTTTAAGCTAAATCAAAGCAATAACGTAGAGAACAAAGTCTGAGATCATCTTTTCAGCGCAACCCAAAACGAACTAGAATGACATATGTTAGTATATACTTTGCTTGCATGCCTTTTCTGCGTACAAGCCGCCAATGGTTGCATTCAATTCCTTATTAAGAAACAGTTGTGAAATACTGAGTTTTAATGGGACATATTCCTCTTGACCATTGGCCATGTATTATTATTATTAGTATTATTATTATACTGCCTTTCCCCTGGAGGAATTACAGTTAGCATAACCCTTGAGCTCTCTAGCATCCAAGACACAAGACAACACAATGTGTTTAAATACTATTTTAATTCGTAGGCGAGAACTCTCTTGGAATTAGGGTAAAAAGCTGTAATAAACGAAAACACAACCATTACAAAATATGAAATTACTACATCAACATTAAATTAAAGAAACATATATGTAGTACTGAAACAATCAACATATATCGAAAGTAAAAGCTTCCTTATGTCTTTCCATCCTTTTAAATTTAAAAATGAAATAATGTCCAGTATGTGCTTCCATACTTTGAAATTCAATAAGGTACATTTCCGTTAATATTTCTACCGTGGCTTAACAAAGATTGTTACTAAGAGGGTTTAAATGATGACACAAAAGGAATGTTTATGAGATGAATTTCACACAAATAAAGGGTATCATATGCACTCGCAAGCCACGCGGCATTGCGTATTGTTAACTATCCAAATGTCGGAACTTATTGTCATTTTCAATTAACATCCATATCGGAAATTAAATATACGAGGCATTAACAATAATTCACAAATTTACTCACACTGTGGTGGGCTTCAGATTCAACGAAAAGAGCTGTGATGGCACGTTCACATTCCTGCCTGGACGTATTACAAACGAAAATAGGAAACTGATATTTATGAAGAAGAATTAAAAAGGGGAGACAAATCTAAAGAACTACTGTGGCTGTTCCAACGGTAACAGCACAATTATTATTATTATTATTATTAGCAGTAGTAGTATCATTATGCCAATACTCAAGCAGTAGATTTCAAAGAACTTTTCTCTTGTTCTTTTATTCCGAATAATATTACAAGTTTTTATACATCTTTTTCAAATTCCATCAAACTGTTGTTAACGTTCTGTGCTCACCTATGGACGATTGTAACACGACAAGAGCATAATAATATGGGAAAGATTTTGTTAAAAAGTTGATAAAATTTAACACTTTTAGTGCAGTGTAGTCATTTTTAAGCACAACATCCTCATCCAGTCGGAATCAATTATATCTTTAAGCATACAAATAGCGAATAAAGAAAAATTTACATAACTGGGTAGTTGAGCTGATAATACTGGGAAGGGCGATTGCATTTGAAACTGAACTCCTCTGCTACAGCTATGTTGTTTTTCAGCAGGTTGAATTTTATTGATCAACTGTAATCAGATACTACGGCAATTTGGTATGAGAAGATTCTTTATGTGATACTAATTATTGAACTTGTTACTTCGACCGTAGTTAACCATCCTACCTCCTCACCTTATGGAGATAAATGACATATATATGCGTGTTTGCGTAGGAGAAATATTTTGTGATTACTGCTGCATTCCATACCTATGTAGGAGCTTATGAAACCAAACCACGAAGAAAATTTTTTAAGAAAATGACTTAAGTGAAATTTATCAAAGGTTGAGGAACGCTTCAAAGTTTTGTGAAAAAAAATTATTTCTTTATTCACATGCAAGAATTTTGATATTTAATACAAAAAATATTTGCATTCCACTTGTAAGATACTGCAAGTTATCCACAAGTTCACAAAAGTGAATTAAACAAAATGAAAGAAACATAATTTCTTATATGTGCTTGTGTGGCATAGAGAACCCCATCTTCTGGGTTAGGAAACCTCGATCCTATTAATATCTCACCAAAATGTACATCCTTGTAAAATCAATGCGACCGTATCTTTTGTTATTTCGTCAAATTCCGAAAAGGACAAAAGAAGAAGCGGAACGATAAGATCATTGCTGCCGTCTTTACCAATACAGACTTTTAAAAATTTGGTTGGTTGGATGGCATGTGTGTGTACTGGCTGTGTGGTAGTGCTTACAAATAGTGTCGCTCAGAAAGTTCTGTATCTTAATTAACCCATGACTATTGATACTTCCATGGCACTTATTGCTAAAGGACAAGGCAGAACTTAATAAGTGTTTGTTCCTAAAGAAGTCTTTTGTTTTACCAAACAAAATGTAAAATATGTTTCGAACAGACATACTATTTAGTGTCTGTTTTCTTATAGATGGTTTCTGGGTGTTCCAAATAGGCAAAAAGGTGATATTACAGTTTTTAAAATGACGATAGAACATTAGGAGAGGGGCAGGGGCGGGGCGGAGGTTGGGCGGGGGCAGTTTAGATAGCAAAATAATAGTTGTCTTAAAGCACAAGTAAATGCCTCCATATTTGGTCTTTATGAAGAATTGAATAATAAAACATTTTCTGTTTTAAGCATAAATTGTGGAATTACCATTTTTCACGAACAGTGACAATTCCACACGAGAATAACTTCATTATTTTATTGATTTGCACAAGGAAAGGCATTTATATGGACGATGTGAATTATTGATTCAGAATAAGATTATAACATACATGAAAAGGAACTGACATGGACGGTGTTAATTATTGATTTACAATAAGATTATAAAACACATGGAAAGGCATTGACATGGACGGTGTTAATTATTGATTCAGAATAAGATTATAACACACATGGAAAGGCATTGACATGGACGGTGTTAAATATTGATTTACAATAAGATTACAACACACATGGAAAGGCATTGACATGGACGGTGTTAATTATTGATTCAGAATAAGATTAACACATGAGTAGTGAATGGGGTCACTTTAGCCTCAAGGGGAACTACCATTAAAAACCACCATGGGACACTTTAGCCTCAATGGGAAATTTAACATTACGAAGACCCCTGGGTCACTTTAGCCTCAATGGGAAATTTAACATTACGGAAACCCCTGGGGCACTTTAGCCTCAAGGGGAATTTAACATCACGAAAAATCTTGGGCCTGTTTATGCTCTAAGAAATTTAACATGGGAAAAAGTCTTGGGCAACTCTAGCCTCAAGGGGAAATATAACATATGGAAATTCAACATGATGGGTCTGTATAGCGTCAAAGGGAATTGAACATGGTGGGACTGTCTACGGACAGTGATGGTAGAGGGTCAAACACAACAGAGGCAGAGACATACATATACTAGTACAAGCGTGAGATTTATATATAAAGCACTACCAAGACCTAAAATCTTGCTGGGGTGTTCAAAAATTTGCATAATTGTAATGATGCTATAAATAGCTATAATCAAGGAAATGCTCAACGACAAAAATGGATGTGACTAAAAGTAACGCTAAAATGACGAAATTGTCCCAGAATTTAAAGGAAAATAAACATATCCCCGAGAATTAAGTTACAATGGTTTAGACTAAAATGGATAAAATTAGTAACTATTTACAATATCGACTTGTGTGACGATCGGGGATAAACACCCATGTATCTATTTATAGCTATAATCAGCTGAAATTCCTATGAAATCTCACTATCTATTTATAGCTACAACTTGTGGGTTATTCCTTTGGAAAACCCCACTATCTGTTTATAGCCTCAGCTTGAGTACCGTTCTTGTTTATGAACTCTAGTACATATGTATAGCTACAACCTGTGGAAAACCCCAAGTCCATATTTATAGTGTCAAAATTTCCAGCGTCAGTGACGTCACTGTACTGGAAACTAGGGGATAAATGGCAACAGTGTTGCAAGTGGCTGACGTGAATACGCGCTACTGTAGGTAGGTAGGTAGAATGTATTTGATAGGGATAAAGTGAGTTTTATAGGGACAAACAGAGACCAATACACACACACACACACACACACCACAGAGGGAAGAAGAAAAAACAAACCCAAAATATACTATTCACACAGGGAAGGGGAAAAAACCAACAAATATACTATCCAGACGTTCTTACACTAACACACACACACACACACACACACACACAGATCGAAGAATAAAACCAAAATTAAAATGTACTATCCATACAAACGTAAGTTAACGCATACAAACCCCAAATATACTATCCATACAAACGTAAGCGAACGCAAACAAACCCCAAATATAGTATCCACACAACGTCGCTAACGCGTACAAACCCCAAATATACTATCCACACAAACGTACGCGAACGCATGCAAGCCCCAAATATACTATCCATACAATCTTACGCGAACGCATACAAGCCCCAAATATACTATCCACACAACGTCGCTAACGCATACAAACCTAAAATATACTATCCACACGGAAGGGAGGGAAAACAAACCCAAAATATACTATCCACACGGAAGGAGGGAAAACAAAACCAAATATACTATCCATACAAGCGTACGCGAACACACACACACACACACACACACACATGCACACACACACACACACACACACGCACACAACAGAGGGAAGAAGAAGAAAACCATTATACACTATCCACACGGAGTGAAGAAATAACCCTTTATATATACTATCAACAGAGAGTGAAGAAAATAACCCATTATATTCCATCAACACAGAGTGAAGAAGAAAAAGTGTTTTGAAAGCACCTAAGCCCTCACCTGCAATGACCAACTCTGCCAAACACCTACACCCCACACCCCACCACCAACACTACAAAACCCATTTAACCCGTTATTTTATGGCATCAGTGTGTGATTTAGGAAACATCAAGACACAAAATGATGGATGAATAGACTGACTATTGTTTACCGACTTGCATGCCTAAAGAGGGTGCGTGAAGGAAAACATCCTTCCATTTCAATTCTAACTAAAACATGATCCAGAGGGACAGAGAGAGGTGAAAGAGAACAATTTCATAACGTGTGAGTAAAAACAAAACACGCCATCCTTATTATACAATGTCAAGACCAAGAGATACTTACGTTTTCTTTCTGGTCTATTCTCTTTTAGAAGGTAGTATGAAATTTCACATCAGGGCCAACGCATCGGCTCACATTGTCAATTTTTCCATTTCCATGTCTTCACTGGCACAAGTTCTTCCTCATCTTCAATTTCTTCTTCTTCTGAATCTTACTTCTCTTTTTCGTCTTGTTTCTGCTTTTTCTCTTTTCTCTTAGGGCACTCTGAATCCCAGTGCCCTTTCTCCTGACAACGATATTAGGTATCTTGACTTTTGTCTCTCTTTCTTAGACGAAGGAGGTATTCTGGAGACAAATACCCATTTACCTTTGCAGATATAGCAAACTTCATCAGCACTTACACACTTTCGTATGACTCTCATCAAATCAACGACCAAAAGAGTAAGTTTTGATGCCACTTTCGCCTGTAAATTATGCTTTCGTATGACTTTTAGCATATATTTGACCAGCAGGTCGATCTGTGCTGACTCTTCCATCTTCTTGATCGTTTGAGAGTGGAATGAATACTCTGACGCTAAGACACTCTCCCTATATACAGGGACCTGCTGCGTATGAAACCTAGTCAAATGTAATTTTGCAATAAGATGAAACGATTTCATTGAGAAAGTAAAGGGCAATGACGTGCCGTGTCGCCTCACACAAGACCTGAAGTGTTAGCTCAAATCCGTGTCAGCGATTTCGAAGGCGACATAACTGAGCTTTAATCAATGCTCTCCATTTGCGCCACAAAACCACGAGTCCTGATTCACGCCAAAAGAAATTTCGTTCGGTCCATAAAAAATAGTATCAGATCTGAGAAACGCAAAAACGAACTTCCAGAAAACTGAGAACGACGGCTTACACCTACAACGTGAAATGTATGAGTTCAAGTAGTGCGTAAAACTTAGTCAAATTAAATTTTTATAGTCAAGACGAAACGATCTCTTTTCGAAGAAGAAAGCAGACACCAAGCGATAATGGCGATCCGTGTCACACAACACTTTTCAAAATGTGCATTATTAGAGGTTTGTTCTAGCGATCTGCACGGTTAAATTAAATGTTGATGTATTTTGCAATAAGACGGACACAATTTCCATGGGATCGCCCATGGTACCATTGTTCGTGCATTAGTTTAATTTTGTTAAATATTTTTTTCTATAAATCGCCTATAGGATAGACCCAGTAAAGCATGGCCATTCTCGTCACTGTGTGAATAGCTACTCAATTCAATTCGAAGTGAACGCGGTAAGAAAATAAGTATAACCAATGAAATGGCTTACAACGGGCGATGCATTGTTTTGTTCTAGGACTGTGTGGCATAATAATCCCTACGCTCTTGCGTTGTTACCATTACAGTGCAGACAGACTGGAATGTGAACTTACAAGCCCTCTTTGTGTATTGTACCATTTCTTCTTACCACATCAAAATGCTGAGCGTCACAGTATTGGTTCGCGTTTTCAAGCTGACCATTTTTTTATATCTTACTTAAACATTTTTACATAAACACTCACACTCACATCGGTAGAGTCAGATCAGACGTGGTACTGTTTTGAGGGACATGTTATCTTTTTTTTTCTTCAAACTAATTAATTTGGGGTTTGTATGAAGTAAAGAACCGAAAGTACAGTGATCCTCAAGGATGATGACCCAATCTGTCTGTCTATTGATGCGTGTGTTTACTTAAGAAGAAATATGACCTCTAAAACACAAAGAGATATGGCAAGCATGATTAGAATGAACACAACGATGTTTTCCTTCACGCCCGTGTAATTTAGAGTTTCAATCCTCTTTCAAGACAAACTTGGTCTCCTTTTGTAGGGCTTGAAATAATAAAAAAACTGAAAAATCTTAAGCACTTTGCTATAGATAATTTCATCAACAGACTAAATAACATAAATACCGTTACAACACCAGAAAGCCTTAAATCTTCTATCAAAAAGAAATGCATCAAAAAATTAAAGATTAACGATAACTAACCAATGAAACCGAATTTAACAAAGGCAATGACATGTGAAGAAATGTCTCTCACTTTGGAAAGGTAGGCGAATGTAATCTGTCATGCACCATCAACTTGAAAAATTTATAAACAGAGAGAAATCTGAATTCAAAATTCATTATTTTTATAAAAAAATTGTTTCGTTTTTTTTGCTTTTTTGGAACAAATCTAAACACTATATAGAGTGGAAAAAGGAAAATGCACATAAAGGCTTTGATATTTCTGAAAAAATGAGGGGATATTCCTAATGTTCATAACCACCTATGGACTTGGACTTGTCTGTGACTTATCCACAAAACAACATGTACATATTTCTGGTCAAGCTGCAAGTGTGTGCATGTTTTGTAAAATGGTAAAAATTGGATATACAATTTTCTCGTGACACTTATAAAGTGAAGAGTCTGTGCAAGTTTCAAAACCCAAAGTCATATAAGTTTTTATTTTGTACGGTTTGTAAAGATTTTCACTTTAGAAAATGTGAAGTATCACAAGTTATTATCACAAACGGAAGTGGAACATAGGGGCTTGCAAGAACGAAAATAACCCAGACAGTTGGTGTCATCAAGAGTGCTATAGACTGTACCCGAACTTGCTTGCTTGCTTACTTGAATTAAAGTGATTTTCGCTCCAATGGAGCATGTATCACTGGTTTAATCACGCACCGCGTGATTTTTAATTACACCTGGGTAAGGAAAGAGAGCCTCACCCCCCAGGCTTTTATGTACTCACAGACTACTTTTAAATTTAGCCACTCAGATGTAGGACTAACTAGTCCTTAACAACCTGACGGAAAGGCTTTAAACATGAGTGGGAATAGTCTCGCCACACACTCATTTTTCCTAGTTGGTTTGAAATGCCTCAGGTGTCAACCCAAGCAGTATGTAAAGCCCGCTACGATTGGTCGGTAGCGATGACGTCACATTAGGGCACATGGGCGTGTGGCAGGTAGAAATCGTTCCACATTCTGCCACGTGTACGATGTCCGAGCGTGGTAAAGGAGGCAAAAAGGTGCTCAGCAAGCCAGCGATGGATGTTAAGTACACCCCAAAACGCTTGCCCGTACTTATTTTAAATCAAGTCCCGTTTTTGCTAATGGACAATAAAAAGTACCAATAATGTGCTTTCCACCTGTGCAATTAGTTCAAATCTAACGAGTCTGTTAAATTTCCTACTTCCTAACGTATCTATCTAATATTAGTACTTAGTATACATAAAAATAACCATACTGGTCTTATTTAAATTAATATGTCTAAGAGACATATACCAGTTTTGTCACTGTTAGGTTTAACAAGTTAAGTTGGTTTTGGTGTTCCAATGGGTCAAGTTTGTTTCGAGAATAGTTTAGTCAAGGAGGGATACCAAGCCGAATATGGTTCCCTATTTAATAAAAGGCAATCTTTTGGAGCCCTAAAAAGGGCTGTTTTTTCTGCTAGAAGGTACCACGTCTCTCTTTCGCCCTAACGATCTTTCCCGCACTCCTAGTCTCATGATTCTTGATATCAGGAAATGCGCAGCCATGATGGGCGACAATGTAAGCAGCGGCTTCTACAAGTTGACTGTTGGGTAACGAGTGTAGGCTTGTCTGTAGAATTGGGGGGAGAACTCTGACCCCTAATCCCCATTGAGAAGGTGTTGGTTTAAAGGTGTCTAGAGATTTGTAGGCAACGTATTGTATGGCTTTTATACACTGTCTTGCTTTCTTGACGTCATACAATGCTTGATCTAGCCCCATTTCGGTGTACTTCTCAACGAGAGTCAGCGTCCCCCTCCTCCTCCTCAACCGCCTCTATTTCCTCTTCTGGTTCTGATGCTAATTCTTCAGTTGAGGTAGATAGTTTCAAATCCGCTGCTGTGGTGTCTGTCACTGTTATTGTTGTTGTGGTTGTTATTTCAGCTGGGATTGCCTGTAGTATCGGAGTGAGAGAAGAACGTAGTGCCTCTGATAATTGAGTTTGAGTTTGCCATACCGTTTGTCTAACATAATTGACCCTTTGTTCTGCCACCACTCTTTCCGGGGTGGGTTGTTTGTTAGGTATAGTCGGCTGTTGACTAGATGTTATCTGTGGTCTCGAGGTGGGTGGAGTGCTAACTGGCTGGGTCTGCATTTCTTGCTCCCGCTGCTGTTGCGTATATTTCTTCCCTCCACATCGAGTTCTGGGTCTAATTATTTTAATTTCGTTGTACCCGAACTTACATTATCCATATTATCACCAAAAAAAAAAACCAAAAAAAAAAAAAACCAAAACGCACAGACCTAAAAGAACCACTCACTCACTTTTTACTGACTATCACTATTTTAAAATTTTTTATAGGCGACGGAAACGAAGGGCTTAGAGTCACACTTTCTGACCAAGATAAAGAAAACATGTGCTTATAGACTCACTTCTGTTTTTTTTTTGTTGTTTTTTTTTAAACTGACTAACATATCATAGGCAATGAAATGTTATTTCTTTTCGAGAGTATGGGGTAGCCCTGAAAAGTTTTTTTTTTGTTTTTATTTTTATTTTATTTTTTGTGAACTTGAAGCTATGGCGATCTTTTAGGTTATAAGATGGCGGCCTCCTCTGACGACAGGCTTTCTCACAGGATAAGGTCTGCTTCTTCTGAAAGAGAAGAAGAACTCTTTGGTATTGATACGACAGTTGACAAAGCCTCTGTCAGGTTCCTGCTGCTGCTGTTGTTGCTGTTGCTGCTCTCTCTCTGCTGTTTATGAAGTCTGTACTTCTCCGTCCATTCTTCTTTCTCCTTCTTGATTTCCTCCTTGAAGAGCTCTTCTTTCAGGTCTTCAGTGACTTTCAACATTTTCACATTGTCTATCTCTTCAGGTCGCGATATCAGACTTATCATGACCCTATGCAAATTCATATAGGCTTCGTTCAACTTAGCTATTCTGGAGCACATCTTCGTAGGAGGATGAGTCGACAGTGGATGGGCAGACTGGAGACTGCCCCGTTTTTATTGTCAAAGCGCGGACGCGAAGGAAAACATCCCTACACGGTTTTCGAGTCGGAACGTCCAATGAGTGTCATGAGAGGGATAGTAAGAAGTCAAAGAGCATGAATCAAGATACCTATAGCCAAACAAATCACAAAGGCATTTTTTCTTTCTTCAAAACACAACATTTTTTATTCAAAATCGCTTAATGCTAACAATAATTAAACAATATAACATCACACATTTTTTTTTCAAATCACAAACATTTTTTCTCAACTAACACATTATCTTCGACAGGGTTGACAACGTTGTGAATGAAATTGTGATTTCCACTGTTGGAAGTCATTAGGCCATTGATGGACACTACGTTTCCTAGCTTGAGACAAAATACCAGTATAATGGTCACAAAACCATTTATCTACTTTCACATCGTTTCTAGAAGAAGAACGAGGATCAAAATGAGTCACTAAATGTTCTAAGGAATAGCCCAGGCTGCGATGATGCAGAAAATACACACAATATTGTCCACACACCAAGGAATCTATGCCTTGTAATTTCACATTATTGAATCGGGTGGTCTGAGCATTTCTTCTCATAAAGTCAATGATATAGTCTTCCAAAGGAGGCAATCCATAGGAATCGAAATATTCCACACATCCTTCTTGAGGAAAGTAGACGGCTACCCAGTGGGTTCCTGGGAGATGACTGTCGTCCGTCTTGATCACATAAGCTTGATGGTCTTGAGGTTTTCGATGAGGGAGTTCATCTTTTGCACAGACGACAGGATTCCAAGAAGCCGTGTACGAGCTGTGGTTCAAAAGGTAATAAAGTTCCCAGGTATCCATGTTTGCTTCTTCTTCACAGGTAATGATAAGTGATCAATTCGATCCTGACTTTTTGCTTGAAAATGTCTGACAAGTAACCGTTTCTTCGCCTCGTCTCCCAACTCTGATCCAAGAAAGCTTCGATGCGATGGATCTCGTGAGTTGTTAATGGAGGAAAAGAATGTTCACGCAAGCCTTTATACCACTGTTGCAACACGTCTTCTTCCGAGATGAGACTCCAAGCTTCGTCCAGATATTCGTCCAATTTTTCTTCTTGACTCACCATCAGGCATTTATCGTATTGAATTTGACTGGGATGATCGTTATGACATCCATAGCAATCTTTCTTGATCAGTTCTTTCATTTTTTTCTGCCAAGACTATAGCATAACAGGAAACTAAATGGGTTTCTTGTTCTGGCCATCTAGACTTCATCATGGTGACTTCTTCGTCTTTGTCTTGGGGTTTTGCTTCCTCAGGATCTTCACATTCCATGTCCAAAGAATCCCTACTATATAAACATTGATAAAAGTCTTCCAAGACTTATAATAGTCTAGAATGACTTCTCTCAAACTGTTGATTTCTATCGTATTGTCAAATTCAGCATATAGGATGACGTTCACCATATTATCTCCGCTTAGATTATCTGCAAACTGAATTTCCACACGAATCTGGCCGGATTTTAAGGCTGGAAATGTCCCTCGTCGCTGTCTTGACTTGCAATTCGTTAGAGAACCGTTTTCGAAAATGGAATTTCACTGTAACTTTCCCTTTGGTGAATGTAATATTTAGTCCCAGATCTCCTTTTATAGCAATGTTGACAGTGTCCAAATACGACTTACTAACGGGCAAATAATGAGGATGTACAAATTTGCGGTGTACGTGATAGGTGTTTCCA
Source organism: Sinohyriopsis cumingii (assembly GCA_028554795.2). Classification (NCBI taxonomy): domain Eukaryota; kingdom Metazoa; phylum Mollusca; class Bivalvia; order Unionida; family Unionidae; genus Sinohyriopsis; species Sinohyriopsis cumingii. Next base: position 119,046,743 of record CM068835.1, on the reverse strand, counting down.
CCTTCCTGGTCACTGGCCGTGGCACTATCTACTTTGAAAGGAATGACACGCAATAACGGTACGGAGGTGTGTCCCACCACGTTGTACTACACCACATCGGAATACACAAAGATCAAATTCAGTCCTTGGTTCAGTTCTACCGGGTTTCCAAAAGCTCTGTAAAAATCCATGTAACTGTAGATCTTGGGGCTCAAATTGTTTGCGACCATTTCTGCATGTCCACCCAAAATTTCAAACAAACTACCATTGAACCTGAGGGACAATGTGTCCGTATCTTGAAATTTGATCATGAGACGATAAGCCATTTTATGGTACTCCATCTTCACACTTGTTTTGGCTCTGTTCAGTGCTTTGCCAAAGGCTAAGTTGAACCTGTCCGCAATAGTGTCCACCAAATGTTCACCACTAAAATAATAACCTGAAGGAATTTTCAAGGTGTAGATAATGAAGGCTGGATTGCTGGCTGGTCTTGTGTCCCCTAAAAACCCGATTTTATTGATTTCTTCTTCCAATTGGGCATTCAGGATTTCCACCTGGAAAGTGTTTTGCTTTTCGGTGATGTTTTTGATTTGTGTTGGGTGAATGATTTCCACCAAAGCCACTTCCCAATGGGCTTCGTGCTCTAATTGGATTATATGAGGTAACTTGACTGTGTAACAGCACAAAGTGTTCTTGGGAAACACCTCCATAGAACTGTCACTGGGTAAGGTAAAGTAAAATTGGTTGTTATTGTTCATAATTCCAGAGTTCTGTGACTGTCCGAGGGGTTACTGGAAGTCAGAGGAGTGTCTCCGTCCAAAATGGGGATGTTGTTGTTGTTAGAGTGGTGACTGACACTGGACGCAAGATTCCCGTTCTTCCCGTTCGAGGAGAATTTCAGGAAGGGATTGGGAAGCAGGTAAGCGATGCAACTGCTTAATAAAATGGTCCACAATTGTTTCTCTTCTTGTTGCAAACTCAAATTGGCAATGGCTGCCCCGATGACACAATACACCACGAAGATTTGGCAGAAAAAGACGACTTGCGTTTTAGGCACACGTTCTCCACACCACACCCACAAGGGTTGTTTCTGCAAATCTTGCAGAGAAGAACTGGGTGAAGGAGTGGTCGCAGTAGCTGCGTCTGTGTGAAAGGGCATGATGGTCATTTCTTTTTATAGTCGATGACTTGCGAAGCGTCGATCCAAGAATCAAAACTGGATGGATATCCTTTCCAACGTACTTTGATTTCTTTGACACGTCGTTTGCCCACTTTACGGCTTCTGCGTTCGAGAATACCTTCGATGTCGTACACGTCTTCTTTTTTGGTGACACGACTTGATTTGAAATAAGTACGGGCTAGCGTTTTGGGGAGTACTTAACATCCATCGCTGGCTTGCTGAGCACCTTTCCTTCTCCTTTACCACGCTCGGACATCGTACACGTGGCAGAATGTGGAACGATTTCTACCTGTCACACGCCCATGTGTTCTAATATGACGTCATCGCTACCGAATCGTAGCGGGCTTTACATACTGCTTGGGTTGACACCTGAGGCATTTCAAACCAACTAGGAAAAATGAGTGTGTGGCGAGACTATTCCCACTCATGTTTAAAGCCTTTCCGTCAGGTTGTTAAGGACTAGTTAGTCCTACATCTGAGTGGCTAAATTTAAAAGTAGTCTGTGAGTACATAAAAGCCTGGGGGGGGTGAGGCTCTCTTTCCTTCCCCAGGTGTAATTAAAAATCACGCGTTGCGTGATTAAACCAGTGATACATGCTCCATTGGAGCGAAAATCACTTTAATTCAAGTAAGCAAGCAAGCAAGTTCGGGTACCGTCTCTAGCACTCTTGATGACACCAACTGTCTGGATTATTTTCTTTCTTGCAAGCCCCTATATTTCACTTCTGTTTGTGATAATAACTTGTGATACTTCACATTTTCTAAAGTGAAAATCTTTACAAGCCGTACAAAATACAAAACTTATATGACTTTAGCTTTTGACACTTGCACAGACTCTTCACTTTATAAGTGTCACGAGAAAATTGTATATCCAATTTTTACCATTTTACAAAACATGCACACACTTGCAGCTTGACCAGAAATATGTACATCTTGTTTTGTGGATAAGTCACAGACAAGTCCAAGCATATATAGGTGATTATAAACGTTAGGAATATCCACTCATTTTTTCAGAAATATCAAAGGTTTTATGTGCATTTTCCCTTTTCCATTCTATATTAGTGCTTAGATTTGTTCCAAAAAAGCAAAAAGAAACGAAACAATTTGTTTTTTAAAAAAAAATGAATTTTGGATTCAGATTTCTCTCTGTTTAAAATTTTTTCAAGTTGATGGTGCATGACAGATTACATTCGCCTACCTTTCCAAAGTGAGAGACATTTCTTTACATGTCATTGCCTTTGTTAAATTCGGTTTCATTGGTTAGTTATCGTTAATCTTTAATTTTTTGATGCATTTCTTTTTGATAGAAGATTTAAGGCTTTCTGGTGTTGTAACGGTATTTATGTTGTTTAGTCTGTTGATGAAATTATCTATAGCAAAGTGCTTAAGATTTTCAGTTTTTTTATTATTTCAAGCCCTACAAAAGGAGACCAAGTTTGTCTTGAAAGAGGATTGAAACTCTAAATTACACGGGCGTGAAGGAAAACATCGTTGTGTTCATTCTAATCATGCTTGCCATATCTCTTTGTGTTTTAGAGGTCATATTTCTTCTTAAGTAAACACACGCATCAATAGACAGACAGATTGGGTCATCATCCTTGAAGTTCACTGTACTTTCGGTTCTTTAATTCATACAAACACCAAATTTATTAGTTTGAAGAAAAAAAAAGATAACATGTCCCTCAGTACTGTAACACGTCTGTTCTGACTCTACCGATGTGAGTGTGAGTGTTTATGTTAAAATGTTTAAGTAAGATATAAAAAAATGGTCAGCTTGAAAACGCGAACCAATACTGTGACGCTCAGTATTTTGATGTGGTAAGAAGAAATGGTACAATACACAAAGAGGGCTTGTAAGTTCACATTCCAGTCTGTCTGCACTGTAATGGTAACAACGCAAGAGCGTAAGGATTATTATGCCACACAGTCCTAGAACAAAACAATGCATCGCCCGTTGTAAGCCATTTCATTGGTTATACTTATTTTCTTACCGCGTTCACTTCGAATTGAATTGAGTAGCTATTCACACAGTGACGAGAATGGCCATGCTTTACTGGGTCTATCCTATAGGCGATTTATAGAAAAAAATATTTAACAAAATTAAACTAATGCACGAACAATGGTACCATGGGCGATCCCATGGAAATTGTGTCCGTCTTATTGCAAAATACATCAACATTTAATTTAACCGTGCAGATCGCTAGAACAAGCCTCTAATAATGCACATTTTAAAAAGTGTTGTGTGACACGGATCGCCATTGTCGCTTGGCGTCTGCTTTCTTCTTCGAAAAGAGATCGTTTCGTCTTGACTATAAAAATTTAATTTGACTAAGTTTTACGCACTACTTGAACTCATACATTTCACGTTGTAGGTGTAAGCCGTCGTTCTCAGTTTTCTGGAAGTTCGTTTATGCGTTTCTCAGATGTGATGCTATTTTTTATGGACCGAACGAAATTTCTTTTGGCGTGAATCAGGACTCGTGGTTTTGTGGCGCAAATGGAGAGCATTGTTTAAAGCTCAGTTATGTCGTCTTCGAAATCGCTGACACGGATTTGAGCTAACACTTCAGGTCTTGTGTGAGGCGACACGGCACGTCATTGCCCTTTACTTTCTCAATGAAATCGTTTCATCTTATTGCAAAATTACATTTGACTAGGTTTTATACGCAGCAGGTCCCTGTATATAGGGAGAGTGTCTTAGCGTCAGAGTATTCATTCCACTCTCAAACGATCAAGAAGATGGAAGAGTCAGCACAGATCGACCTGCTGGTCAAATATATGCTAAAAGTCATACGAGAGCATAATTCACAGGCGAAAGTGGCAACAAAACTTACTCTTTTGGTCGTTGATTTGATGAGAGTCATACGAAAGTGTGTAAGTGCTGATGAAGTTTGCTATATCTGCAAAGGTAAATGGGTATTTGTCTCCAGAATACCTGCTTCGTCTAAGAAAGAGAGACAAAAGTCAAGATACCTAATATCGTTGTCAGGAGAAAGGACACTGGGATTCAGAGTGCCCTAAGAGAAAAGAGAAAAAGCAGAAACAAGACGAAAAAGAGAAGAGGGATTCAGAAGAAGTAGAAACTGAAGATGAGGAAGAACTTGTGCCAGTGAAGACATGGAAATGGAAAAATTGACAATGTGAGCCGATGCGTTGGCCATGATGTGAAATTTCATGCTACCTTCTAAAAGAGAATAGACCAGAAAGAAAACGTAAGTATCTCTTGGTCTTGACATTGTATAATAAGGATGGCGTGTTTTGTTTTTGCTCACACGTTATGAAATTGTGCTCTTTCACCTCTCTCTGTCCCTCTGGATCATGTTTTAGTTAGAATTGAAATGGAAGGATGTTTTCCTTCACGCACGCTCTTTAGGCATGCAAGTCGGTAAACAATAGTCAGTCTATTCATCCATCATTTTGTGTCTTGATGTTTCCTAAATCACACACTGATGCCATAAAATAACGGGTTAAATGGGTTTTGTAGTGTTGGTGGTGGGGTGTGGGGTGTAGGTGTTTGGCAGAGTTGGTCATTGCAGGTGAGGGCTTAGGTGCTTTCAAAACACTTTTTCTTCTTCACTCTGTGTTGATGGAATATAATGGGTTATTTTCTTCACTCTCTGTTGATAGTATATATAAAGGGTTATTTCTTCACTCCGTGTGGATAGTGTATAATGGTTTTCTTCTTCTTCCCTCTGTTGTGTGCGTGTGTGTGTGTGTGTGTGTGTGTGTGTGTGTGTGTTCGCGTACGCTTGTATGGATAGTATATTTGGTTTTGTTTTCCCTCCTTCCGTGTGGATAGTATATTTTGGGTTTGTTTTCCCTCCCTTCCGTGTGGATAGTATATTTTAGGTTTGTATGCGTTAGCGACGTTGTGTGGATAGTATATTTGGGGCTTGTATGCGTTCGCGTAAGATTGTATGGATAGTATATTTGGGGCTTGTATGCGTTCACGTACGTTTGTGTGGATAGTATATTTGGGGTTTGTACGCGTTAGCGACGTTGTGTGGATACTATATTTGGGGTTTGTTTGCGTTCGCGTACGTTTGTATGGATAGTATATTTGGGGTTTGTATGCGTTAGCTTACGTTTGTATGGATAGTACATTTTAATTTTGGTTTTATTCTTCGATCTGTCTGTGTGTGTGTGTGTGTGTGTGTGTGTGTGTGTTAGTGTAAGAACGTCTGGATAGTATATTTGTTGGTTTTTTCCTCTACCCTGTGTGAATAGTATATTTTGGGTTTGTTTTTTCTTCTTCCCTCTGTGGTGTGTGTGTGTGTGTGTGTGTGTATTGGTCTCTGTTTGTCCCTATAAAACTCACTTTATCCCTATCAAATACATTCTACCTATCTACCTACAGTAGCGCGTATTCACGTCAGCCACTTGCAACACTGTTGCCATTTATCCCCTAGTTTCCAGTACAGTGACGTCATTGACGCTGGAAATTTTGACACTATAAATATGGACTTGGGGTTTTCCACAGGTTGTAGCTATACATATGTACTAGAGTTCATAAACAAGAACGGTACTCAAGCTGAGGCTATAAACAGATAGTGGGGTTTTCCAAAGGAATAACCCACAAGTTGTAGCTATAAATAGATAGTGAGATTTCATAGGAATTTCAGCTGATTATAGCTATAAATAGATACATGGGTGTTTATCCCCGATTGTCACACAAGTTGATATTGTAAGTAGTTACTAATTTTATCCATTTTAGTCTAAACCATTGTAACTTAATTCTCGGGGATATGTTTATTTTCCTTTAAATTCTGGGATAATTTCGTCATTTTAGCGTTACTTTTAGTCACATCCATTTTGTCGTTGAGCATTTCCTTGATTATAGCTATTTATAGCATCATTACAATTATGCAAATTTTTGAACACCCAAGCAAGATTTCAGGTCTTGGTAATGCTTTATATATAGATCTCACGCTTGTACTAGTGTATGTATGTCTCTGTCTCTGTTGTGTTTGACCCTCTACCATCATTGTCCGTAGACAGTCCCACCATGTTCAATTCCCCTTGACGCTATACAGACCCACCATGTTCAATTTCCATATGTTAAATTCCCCTTGAGGCTAGAGTTGCCCAAGACTTTTTCCCATGTTAAATTCCCTTGAGGCTAAACAGGCCCAAGACTTTTCCTAATGTTAAATTCCCCTTGAGGCTAAAGTGCCCCAGGGGTTTCCGTAATGTTAAATTTCCCATTGAGGCTAAAGTGACCCAGGGGTCTTCGTAATGTTAAATTTCCCTTGAGGCTAAAGTGAACCAGGGTGGTTTTTAATGCTAATTCCCCTTGAGGCTAAAGTGACCCCATTCACTACTCACATGGAAAGGCATTGATATGGACGGTGTTAATTATTGATTCACAATAAGATTATAAAACACATGGAAAGGCATTGACATTGACGGTGTTAATTATTGATTTACAATAAGATTATAAAACACATGGAAAGGCATTGACATTGATGGTGTTAATTATTGATTCACAATAAGATTATAACACACATGGAAAGGCATTGACATGGACGGTGTTAATTATTGATTTACAATAAGATTATAAAACAGATGGAAAGGCATTGACATGGACGGTGTTAATTATTGATTCACAATAAGATTATAAAACACATGGAAAGGCATTGACATAGACGGTGTTAATTACTAACTCACAATAAGATTATAACACACATGGAAAGGCATTGACATGGACAGTATTAATTATTGATTCACAATAAGATTATAAAACACATGGAAAGGCATTTACATGGACGGTGTTAATTACTGATTCACATTAAGAATATAACACACATGGACAGGCATTGACATGGACGGTGTTAATTATTGATTCACAATAAGATTATAAAACACATGGAAAGGCATTGACATGGACGGTGTTAATTACTGATTCACAATAAGATTATAAAACACATGGACAGGCATTGACATGGACGGTGTTAATTATTGATTCACAATAAGATTATAAAACACATGGAAAGGCATTGACATGGACGGTGTTAATTATTGATTCACAATAAGTTTATAAAACACATGGAAAGGCATTGACATGGACGGTGTTAATTACTGATTCACAATAAGATTATAAAACACATGGACAGGCATTGACATGGACGGTGTTAATTATTGATTCACAATAAGATTATAAAACACATGGAAAGGCATTTACATGGACGGTGTTAATTACTGATTCACAATAAGAATATAACACACATGGACAGGCATTGACATGGACGGTGTTAATTATTGATTCACAATAAGATTATAAAACACATGGAAAGGCATTGACATGGACGGTGTTAATTATTGATTCACAATAAGATTATAAAACACATGGAAAGGCATTGACATGGACGGTGTTAATTACTGATTCACAATAAGATTATAAAACACATGGACAGGCATTGACATGGACGGTGTTAATTATTGATTCACAATAAGATTATAAAACACATGGAAAGGCATTGACATGGACGGTGTTAATTATTGATTCACAATAAGATTATAAAACACATGGAAAGGCATTGACATGGACGGTGTTAATTACTGATTCACAATAAGATTATAAAACACATGGACAGGCATTGACATGGACGGTGTTAATTATTGATTCACAATAAGATTATAAAACACATGGAAAGGCATTGACATGGACGGTGTTAATTACTGATTCACAATAAGAATATAACACACATGGACAGGCATTGACATGGACGGTGTTAATTATTGATTCACAATAAGATTATAAAACACATGGAAAGGCATTGACATGGACGGTGTTAATTACTGATTCACAATAAGATTATAAAACACATGGAAAGGCATTGACATGGACGGTGTTAATTACTGATTCACAATAAGATTATAAAACACATGGACAGGCATTGACATGGACGGTGTTAATTACTGATTCACAATAAGATTATAAAACACATGGAAAGGCATTGACATGGACGGTGTTAATTATTGATTCACAATAAGATTATAAAACACATGGAAAGACATTGACATGGACGGTGTTAATTACTGATTCACAATAAGATTATAAAACACATGGACAGGCATTGACATGGACGGTGTTAATTATTGATTCACAATAAGATTATAAAACACATGGAAAGGCATTTACATGGACGGTGTTAATTACTGATTCACAATAAGAATATAACACACATGGACAGGCATTGACATGGACGGTGTTAATTATTGATTCACAATAAGATTATAAAACACATGGAAAGGCATTGACATGGACGGTGTTAATTATTGATTCACAATAAGATCATAAAACACATGGAAAGGCATTGACATGGACGGTGTTAATTACTGATTCACAATAAGATTATAAAACACATGGACAGGCATTGACATGGACGGTGTTAATTATTGATTCACAATAAGATTATAAAACACATGGAAAGGCATTGACATGGACGGTGTTAATAGTATAGCTCTGTAGCAGATTCATCACCTTTTGGGATTTCTAAACCTTAGGACATTATTAGTATTATTATTTTAAAAGAGCCTGCAATGTCATAATATTCAACTTTTATCACCAGTAGTACCAAGTTTTTATGTTAAACTGGTAAGTTTATTCATTACTTGACCTGTCTATCCTGAAGAAAAAAATACAAAGCCTGCATCGACTTCTATTTTAAGTGATAACCTTTGCGACGGTGTATTTCCCTATGCTTTTTTGGTGCAAACATTACCATTTGTCTCCTTATCAGCGATCAGAAATTGCGTAATCCGATGACGGCTTCTTGGCGAGGTTTCACGCCTCATCAGCTCACAAACAACAGAGAGTTAAATTACATCGTAAATTGTCATGTAGATTATTATAGTAAATGACCAGCATTGTCTTGTTTACCAAGTACAAATACATCAATGCAAATTAGAAAAGCTAAAACAAACCTGAAGGCAGTGCGACACAAATGAGAGAATAGCTAGAACTTGTACGGCTTTGAGAAAAGATCCTTCATACAGAGCAATGAAATCACCATTTGAAAGTTTCCACATATCGTCAGTGTCACGAAATTGTGTATAATTATGGTTTATGAATAATTGAAAAAGAATGTACTCGAGTTTCGTTTCTGTGTACAGCGTTATCTGCGGGTGATTTAACTATATCATACATTGTTTCCATGTAGTGAGCTCGGTTCACTCCATGCTGCACGAGCAAAGTGCTTACGACAAGCTGTAGAGATGCGTACATGTGATTCGTATTTTCCTATCTGTATTTTCTTTATTATATTGCAGAATTGTTTTATTCATATATGTATTGTGCATATTGTTATAGTTCCGAACTGTGTAATGCAAAGATAGATTTTATTATAGTCTGTTTTCAAGCTCTCCAGTATATTGCTGAACAGAAGGATTTAAATTCACTTTAATTTTGAATGAACATAAGGGACGAGAGATTGTTCAAGTTCTGTAAGATTCTCCCCAGATACAGGTTCACATATGAACCTGATTATTATGATGACCTTATGCGGCAAAACCGATTATATCATTTTTATAAAATGATCAACTCCACTTAACACGCATGTTGTACATGACTGTGTCACTGATATTAAACGGATTTAGATATATTTTCAGCTGAAAGGAATGAAGGGCTAAAAATGGATGAAGGACTGAATGAGTAACTGAGTGATAGAGCGATAGCAACAGAACTATGCTTTATCATTGTGTATACACTGTACTGAAGGTGTTTTAGCCGTGGTGCTAATTTGGGTTAGTAGATACCCCCCTGCGCTGCTGTCGGTGGTGACGTTGGCCCTGGGGAAGATAATGGTTACCTCGTGAGGGACCAAAGCTTTAGTACCAACGGGTCTGTAGGGAAAAAGAGCTTCTACGGATCCTTAGGCTGACCGTGAGCGGCGGACCATTCGTGGTGACTCGACCATCCGGCAGAGCGGTGGGGCTGCAATTACCTTGTGATTATGAACTGGACTCCGCAAGATGTCCCAAAGATGTTCCAATTTATATTAAATCGTTGTCACAATTTCAGTGAGAAAAAAAAATGTCATTTTTAATAAAATCAGTTATCACTATTTTAGTGCAACATTGTCATTGTTTACCTGAAACCAGTTATCATTGTTTGAGTTAAACTATATCATTGTTTTGAAATTCACGTATCATTTTTTAGTGACTTGTTTCCTGTTGTGCTTAATGTTTGGGTATTTTTCAACTGATTTATTATTGTTGACTGTTTATACTGCATTTTATAATTCATTCCAGTTAGGAGCCGTGTGACTTTTTTTAAAATCTTGTTTCAGTTATTATTCAGTTTTTTAATTCGGTGCGCATCATTGTGTTAAAAATCCAGTCTTGAAATATATGCGCAGTAGTTAGGCGTATGATTTTCTTTATCTTGTCATCTATACATAAACATCGTATTTTCATTTTATCATTTTTAGTATCTTGGAACGGCATATTTAGATTTATAAATGGCTATATAATTGTTTATTATCATGCTTGTTATGATATAGCCCGTTAATAACGACGACACATAACTAGACAATTAGACTAATTTCTGTTTACCTGAAGACTATTGCAATCCCAGATGTGTGATCTAAAGTACCAGGAACGTTCAGGCCCATTCCAAACCTTACTTTAGCAAATTGACATACATTCTTGGAGGGAACATTCAGCAAAGAAGCAAACAAAAGTTAAGTGACATACCTGTATAAACAACGTGTTAAAATATATTTGTTTAAAACGACCTTAACAAATAGCAGACAATTTTAACTGAATATAAAAAAGTGAAAAACACACTAGATTTAGAAATTGTATCAAAGATGCAAGTCACGTAAGCCTTTATTTAAGACTATGGCGTTCTACCCTGTTAAGAAAAAAGTAATTACAAGGTGTTATGGAAAAGTCGTAATTCAAGCATTAAGAATACTCTGGTCTGAACAACGTTTATTGTACTTTATTTCCGTATAAAGTGTTTAATTATCTGGTATCATTTCAAAAAGAGAATATGTTGTGCCTGTGTAGAGTATAGCAAGGTATTTAAATCTAATTAAAGGGTGTTGCATCATGGGAAATGATTTGAGAATAGGATTTGTATAACATTCATCATAATAATGCGAAACGATCATTCCAGAAACAATATATACATATATATATATTAAACCCAATATACACGTACCTCATTTACACTTTCTTTTCGACTAAGTGTTTTGTTTTCCCACTTTTGTATCTTCTAATTTTAAAATGACAGTTGGCTTCGTGACGTTAATTTCTATAGGTCTTAAACATATTTTTGACATTGAGTACTAAGTATGCTCATAAGAAATCAGAAAGAAAAATGTAACGAGTAACTATTTTCTGCGTTATATATTTTGCCAATTATTAACACATATTTCTAAACCGTACAATGACTAAAAACCGTATACGATGTTGTTCTATTACCGAGTCGTGCCTATTACTGCGGCATCTGAGCATTTCAGAAAATTGCTGTCTTCGTGCATCACATCTGAATGAATACGATTCGTATGTAAACAAGTACTCGAGAAGAACACATATCCCTCAAGTTGATAAGTTAAAGGAATAATCTATTAACAGTTTTTAAACAACAGAACAAATATTATAATCTTTCTTGTGCACATGTAAATCGGTAATCAAATCTCAATAATACCAGTTCTAAATCCAATCATTTTTTTTTTGTACTTTTGATTCATAAAATCGTTCCAAGTATTCCAAGTACAGTGCAAGCACATCGTCTGCTTCACAATTTTTAACAATACAAGCAGAATTGGTGACATGACTAATGCTCTTCAGTATAAAATTGTCGTCTAACTTGTGTGGGGCCCGCTGAGGGTGTATTGTCAAACTCTTGAGTTGTTATAGTTTGGTTCTTAGATCAGTAGTATTAAGGTAGGTAAATTAACTCATGTCATCCCTTCAAATTCATAAAAGGTGTTTTCTAAACACGGGGTATAGTATTAAAAGGTAAGGTGGTTGGAGCTAACTACATTAATATTATTTCAGGGATCTACTGTAGCTGGGAATTCAAAGATCGTAATGAAATTTATGAATTTAATTTCGTAAGATTTTAGTAAATGTGTCGTACTTATATGGCATTTCGCGATATTTTTTATTCTCACTTTCACACCTCAGTAATACCGTTAACTTGATTTCTTAGTTGCCATGGTGCCCCTCTAGTCGGGTACTTGGAAATACCCATATCGGGCATGAAAATCATTGCCAATGCCTCACGCTGATTGCTAATAAATTTGGATTAATACTAAAAGCAAGCATAATGATATTTTTTTCTAAGTAGTAACGCTGTAATTCGTCATTCGGGCCTATTGTACTAACTAGTAACGTTCTAATTGGACATACGAGCCTCTTTTTCTAAGTAGTAACGTTGTAATTGGAGATACTGGTCTTTTTTCTAACTAGTAACGTTGTAATTGGACATACGGCCCTATGTGTCTAACTATTAACGTTGTAATTGACATATGGGCCAATTGGCTAAATAGTAAAGTTGTAATTAGACATACGGGCCTACTTCTCTAAGTAGTAACGTTGAAATTGGACATACGGGCCTATTTGCTAAGCAGCAACATTGTAATTGGACATAAGGGCCTATTTTCCTAACAAGTAACGTTGTAATTGGACATACGGACAGATTGTTCTAACTAGTAACGTTATAATTAGACATACGGACCAATTGGCTAAGTTATAACGATGAAACTGGAAATACGAGCCTAATGTTCCAAGACGTAACGTCGTAATTGGACATACGGGCCTATTTTTCTAAGTAGTAATGTTTTAATTGGACCTACGGGCCCGTTTTTCTAAGTAGTAACGTTGTAATTGGACATGCGGGCCTATTTGCTAAGTAGCAACGTTGTAATTGGACATAAAGGCCTATTGTTCTAACTAGTAACGTTGTAATTGGACATACGGTTCAATGTGTCTAACTAGTAACATTGTAATTGGACATATGGGCCTATTGGCTAAGTAGTAACGTTGTACCTAAACATACGGGCCTAATTTGCCAACACGTAACGTTGTAATTGGACATACGGTCCTATTTGTCTAAGTAGTACTGTTTTAATTGGTCCTACGGGCCTATTTTTCTAAGTAGTAACGTTGTAATTGGACATATAGGACTATTTTTCTAAGAGGTAACGTTGTAATTGGATATACGGGATTATTTTTCTATGTAGTACCGTTGTAATTGGACATACGGGCCCATTTTTCTAAGTAGCAACGTTATAATTGGATATACTGGCATAGTTTTCTAAGTAGTAATATTGTAATTGGACATTCCGGCCTATTTTGTTAAGTAGTAACGTTGTAATTGGACATACGGGCTTATTTGTTTAATTAGTAACGTTGTAATTGGACATACGGGATTATTTTTCTAAGTAGTAACATTGTAATAGAACATATGGGCCTATTTTGTTGAAGTAGTAACGTTGTAACTGGACATACGAGCCTATTTGTTTAAGTAGTAACGTTGGAATTGGACATACGGGCCTATTTTTCTAAGTAGTAACGTTGTAATTGGACATACAGGCTTATTTTCGATAATCACCGCTAATCTGATCATGTAGAACTACTCCTCCAACGACACTAATTAAACGGGATTCAATATCTGGTGTGTAGTCCAGACAACTAATACTGTAATTACCCATGTTTTTAAGTTCTGCAGCTTCCTACATAGGCGTGGTATTTACCATTATTGATCAAATGATCTTAAACAAGCACTGAGCTAGTAGTTTAGTGCATTATGAGGTGGTCAACAGCGATGACCGACTATGATCATATGGTTAAATTTGTTAAATGATGACTTTAAAACAAAATTATTTTACCAAAATAATGCATCGGAAGCTATGTTTCGTGTGCTTTTCTGAGGTTCTGAATTCCATGTATCCTGTACAAAACTCTCGGTGTAATACTTGGAAAATGTATAATTAATGAACCAGGAAAAATGTAAAATTAATGAACCAGGAAAAATGTGTGATTAATGAACCAGGAAAAATGTATAATTAATAAACCAGGAAATATGTATAATTAATGAACCATGGAAAATTTATAATTAATGAACCATTTATTACTATGGTGGTTATACGACCAGATTAGTGTGACATATTTTCAGCCGGATATATGAGATGGTTCGAAACCTTTAAGTGTCCCTTAAGCATGAGGGAATTTTTTCTTGATTGTTTTGTTGTTGTCAATTTCTTTTTTGTTGCGGTATACATGGTGATGATGCACTGGTTTTCACATAATTTTATGTGTTTATATGTGATTAGATATAGTTAAAATCTAATAACTAGACAATTATAAGCAAAAGTTCAATAATTGCGCTTTATTTTAATCTTCGAGCTGCTTCAAAAAAGTTGGTTAAACTGATTCCCAAAACAGGAACTATTGCAATGCAATCCAAGTTGAAATGGACGATGTCGATCAATGGATATAGAAGCCTGTTATCTTTTTATTCAATAACACATTGTACTTCATGAGGTGATAATGTTTGTCTTTGTGACTGTCTCCCAAACAGTATCGCCAAAATATGGCTGGAAATGGTATTTAGCTATTATGGGCTAACGAGATGGCGACTGGTACCAGATAAATTAATCATGATGTACATTGAAGTCATCTTACGGAAGTAGTATATAGGGATACCCTACGGACAATGGGAATTAGCATTACAGAACCCCTTGGGACAATCTACGGACAATGGAAATTTAACATGGCGAAAAATCGTGGGACAATCTACGGACAAGGGGAATTTAACATGGGAATAAATCGTGGGACAATCTACGGACAAGGGGAATTTAACATGGGAATAAATCGTGGGACAATCTACGGACAAGGGGAATTTAACATGGGAATAAATCGTGGGACAATCTACGGACAAGGGGAATTTAACATGGGATTTTTTTTAAAAATTTTTTTAAAAAAAGGGGTAGGCAATTCAAAGACTATCTCTTTTCGAGAAATATGGCTGGCCCTGAAAAGGGCCTTTGGGTTTTCTTCTTCTTCTAATTTCTTCTTTTCCTCCACCAACTTCTTATTTTATCTCCAACACTCTTTCTCTTCTTTTGTTTCTCCTTCTCTTCTTTCTTCTCTTCCTCCTCTTCTTCTTTCTTCCTCTTCTCATTTTCCTCTTCTTTTTCAATTTTTTCGTTCCATGTTCTTATTCTTATCTTTTCCTCTTCATCCTCCTTCTCCTCCTTGATCTCTTTCATTACACCACTAATCTTGTCCTTTGCTTTCCTTAAATTGTTAATTTCCATCTTTACACGATGGGGACTATAGGAATAATGGTCTTCAACCAGTCTTAATAGCATCTGTTCCATTATTCCTAAGTTGTCTAAAACGTCTTGCAAGGTTTGTAATTTGTCCATTTGGTTTGAAGCCATCTTCTTTTTTATTCTTTGCAGAATGGTTTGAACCACGAATACTGTGGGTTCTTATACAAAAAGCGCGAACGTGATGGAAAACATCCCCTAAAACATAAAATGGATCTTACCTAGATGATGACCCAACATCGCGCGGACGTGAAGGAAAACATCCCCACTTTTCTCATTTCATATAATCAAACCCTAACTATACTCTCCACATACTCTAAGAAACAATAAAGAAACCCATAATCTACTATTCACACCAACCTACTTCATCATTTACAAACACAAACTCACAAACACATACACTTCCACTATTAATAAAGAGTTAGTGTTTATTTTCACACTACTCTACCTACATACATTGGCAAATGGATCGTTATTTCTTTTCTAGAGTATTGGGTAGCCCTGAAAAGGGCTGTTTTGTTTGGAACTTCATAGGCACCTGGTTAATGGTGGCACCTTCCAGGCCTGGCGCCACATACACATCTTATCCCCCAGTTACTTTTTACCTTTTTGGGGGAGAGAGCAGAGGCAGGATATGTCGCTTCAGAATCCCAATTTTCACTCTCTGGGATTTTGAAATTTCTTCTCTCCTTTTCCTCCTCCTCTTCTTTGTTTCTTCTTTCCTCTTTATATCTTCTTTCTTCTTCTTCTTCTTTTTTTCTTCTTTCCTCCTCTCTTATCCTTCCCTCCTCGACAATGGCTTCCGCGGCCAGTTCATTTAATATGCGCCTGGCATATTCCAGATGCACATGAAGCTCCAACAGTTTCTCAAGTCTCGTGTTCATATTTGGTGTTGATCAATCAACAAGGGTAGCTGGACTGCCGAACGAGTTTCAATTTATACTGAAAGCGCGGACGTGAACGAAAACATCCCCTAATAACATAAAATTCATCTTACCTAGATCATGACCAAAAAACAACAACAACGCGCGGACCTAAAAGAAACACTCGCTCACGTTTTTATGCTACCCATCACTTCAATTGACTATCCACATACGCAAGGCAATTCAATCTAACCCCAAATATTCACCTCAAGCACCCCAAACAAACAAACTAACATCATTTTAATCTACTATACACATCAATCTATTTTTTCACTTACTAACACACAAACACATACACTCTCACTATCAATGAAGAGTTAGTGTTTATTTTCACACTACTCTACCTACACACATTGGCAAATGGATCATTACTTCTTTTCTAGAGTATTGGGTAGCCCTGAAAAGGGCTGTTTTTTGTTTTGCTATGGCATTCTTTTTTAGTTTCTAAGAATGCGATGTCCTCTGAGGATAGACTTTCTGGCAATAGGTCTGCTTCTTCGGAAAGAGAAGAAGAACTCTTTGGTGTCGATACGGCAATCGACAAAGCCTCTGTCAGGTTCAGGTTGCTGCTGCTGCTGCTGCTGCTGCTGCTGTTCTTGTTGTTGCTGCTGTTTTTGAAGTCTGTACTTCTCTGTCCATTCTTCTTTTTCCCTGTTCACTTCTTCTCTGAAGAGCTCTTCTATTAGGTCTTCAGTGATTTTTAACATTCTCACATTCTCTATTTCTTCTGGCTTCGGTATCAGACTGTGTCTGACCCTATGCAAATTCACGTAGGCTTCGTTGAGCTTAGCTAGTTTGGAGCACATCTTCTTAGGAGGATGAGTCGACAATGGATGGTTAGACTGGAAACAACCCCGGTTATTATAGTGAAAGCGCGGACGTGAAGGAAAACATCCCCCACACGGTTTTCGAGCCGCAACGTTCATGAGAGGGATAGTAAGAAATGAAAGAGCATCAATCCAATATTCTTATAGCTAAACAAACCACAAAGGCATTTTTTTCAAAACACAACATTTTTATTCAAAAATCACTTATCACTAAACAACAACATTTCTAACATTTTTAACAATAATCCAACACTATAACATCTAACAACCTTTTTCTAATCACAAACATTTTTTTCTTCAAATACTAACTATTTTTTGAACAGGGCTGACAACGTTGTGAATGAAATTGTGATTTCCACTGTTGGAAATCATTAGGCCATTGATGGACACTACGTTTCCTAGCTTGAGACAAAAGATAAGCATAATGGTCACAAAACCATCGATCTACTTTCACATCGTTTCTAGCAGAAGAACGAGGATCAAAATGAGTCACTAAATGTTCTAAGGAATAGCCCAGGCTGCGATGATGCAGAAAATACACACAGTACTGTCCACACACCAAAGAATCTGTGCCTTGTAATTTCACGTTATTGAATCGGGTGGTTTGAGCATTTCTTCTCATAAAGTCGATGATATCGTCTTCCAAAGGGGGCAATCCGTACGAATCGAAATATTCCACACATCCTTCTTGAGGAAAGTAGACGGCTACCCAGTGGGTTCCTGGGAGATGACTTTCGTCCGTGTTGATCACGTAAGCTTGATGGTCTTTAGGTTTGCGATGAGGGAGTTCATCTTTAGCACAGACGACAGGATTCCAAGAAGCCGTATACGAACTATGGTTCAAAAGGTAATAAAGTTCCCAGGTATCCATTGATTTGTGTTTTTTTCTTCTTCACAGGTAATAATAAGTCGTCAATTCGATCCTGACTTTTTGCTTGAAAATGTCTGACGAATAAACGGTTATTCGTTCTGTTTCCTCACTCTGATTCAGGAGAGCTTCGATACGATGGATCTCTTGAGTGGTTAATGGTGGACAAGAATGTTCACGCAAGTCTTTATACCACTGGTGCAACACGTCTTTGTTTGAGATGAGACTCCAAGCTTCGTCCAGATACTCGTCCAATTTTTCTTCTTGACTCAACATCAGGCATTTATCGTGTTGAATTTGACTGGGATGATCGTTTTGACATCCATAACAATTTTTCTTGATCAATTCCGTCATTTTGTCGACCAAGTGTTTGGCAAAACAGGAGACTAAATGGGCTTCTTGTTCTGGCCATCTCGACTTCATCATGACAATTTCTTCGTCTTTGTCTTGGGATTCTCCTTCCACGGTCTCCTCACATTTCATGTCCAAAGTTTCTTCACTAGGTAAAGAGGGATAACAGTCTTCCATGGCTTCTAGTAATCTAGAATGACTTCTCTCAAACTGTTGATTTCTATCGTATTGTCAAATTCTGCATACAAGATCACGTTCAACGTTGGATCAGCAGGGTCTCGATTTGCAAACTGAATTTCCACACGAATCTGGCCAGATTTTATAGGGTGGAAATGTCCCTCGTCGCTGCCTTGGTCTGGAGTGAAATCGAAAGCCCACAAAGCGTAGCCTCCTGCATAATCTTCGTACGTAATACCGTGACTGGTATTGGTTCCTAACTGTCCGGTGGCTTCGTACAGGGACAAGTACGATCTCAAGTAATTGTTCTGGGCAAAGTTAGGCTCAAAGGGTCGTGTACACAAGGTCTTGCCGTCGCGACTGACTTCGATTTTGGACACGCTAGAGTGTCGAAACTCAAAAGGATTTTCGTTGTGAAGTCCATTGAAAGCTGAATTCCTGACGATACCAACGATCAAACGCTTGGGTAACTGTCCTTGGAACAGATGATCTTCGATCATGGATCGCTGTCCAACAGGAATGGTGAACGTTTTCACTTCCACACGTCGTATGGGATACTTGGCGGTCGTTCTGCTCAACGTCTGACTGATGTCGTTTCCCACTTTAGGTAACACTTCCACACGGCGTACGTAAAGTCTGGCTTCTTGGATAACAGTTTTGTATTCGTTGGCATGGGCCATCAAATGGAAAGCGGCAGTGCTACGATTCAGTCTCAGGCGAATATCAACTCCGTTCAGTAAATACTTTTCTTGTAACCACATGTCCAAATGCAAACGATCCATCAGTTCTAAACTACGTCCTTGCAAAATTTTAGTTCTACGTGTGTTAAACCCCACATTGTGAGGATTGTCATCTTCTGTCAGGGCTGTGTCGCTAAACGTGCCTGCACCTGCCGTGTCAGGTTTCCATACCACGCAAGCATCCAGATGAGTATTCTTGGCTTCTTTTCCGTACGTCAAGAGATTTTCCAAGTAGGCACGATATGGGTAAGTATCCATGCTGCTGCTGACCAGTTTGTTATTTAAGTACAAGTCCACTTCGCTGAACAAGGAATGCATGAAATTGTTGACGGGCGCTACCCTATCATTGGCTCCAGGATTGGTGTTGTCAGTTTTGATCACTTTGACTTTCAAATACAGGTAACTGCTATTCAGATCGATGTAATCTTCGGGTTGTCCTTTGATTTCGAACTCGATGGGAGCGGAATCCGTCAAAGAGGAGACGGGATGAAATTCCACCCACTGGGATTCTTGCATCGTCATCATGGTGGGGGGCATGGCAAACATATCCAGTTCCGTCTTGGAACAAGCACATGACTCTCGGTGCATCATTTTTTCTGTGTCTCAATAATCGAAAACGTCTAAGTCTCGAACGGTTCTTCTTTTCTTGGTTTTTCTAGCTTGAAGTCTGGTGAAAGGGTGTTTTCTTCGTCTCTTTCTGCCTTGTCCTTGCTGAATGCCTGACTCGGTAACGTGCAGGGCATTTATAGGTGTGTCTCGTCGGCCCAAAATGTCTTTACCCGTTTGCAGCAGGACATTTTTGCCTGCCCTCATGAAGGCTTCTTTAGGGTTTTGTTTGTCGATGATGACATTTTGGAGAAATTCTTTGCCTTGCGTCAGTGCCGCATCTTTCAAGGCGTGCAATCCGCGTGTCACCATCGGTTTCAACACCGGGGCCACCGAACGAAAGGCCGATTTTAACATGTCTCCTAAACCGTGTCCTCGCTGTCGTGCAACCCCTTGGTACACTGGATACATGACTTACTTACGAATCGTGAGAGAACCGTTTTCGAAAATGGAGTTTCACCGTGACTTTTCCTTTGGTAAATGGAATATTTTGTCCCAGATCTCCTTTTATAGTAATGTTGACCGTGTCCAAATACGACTTGCTGACGGGCAAATAGTGAGGATGGACAAATTCGCGGTGGACGTGGTAAGTGTTTCCACCTTCTTCGTCAGCGTTCGTGGCAGAATCCACTTTGAAAGGAATGACACGCAGTAACGGCACGGAGGTGTGTCCCACCACGTTATACTCCACCACATCGGAGTACACGAACATCAAATTCAGTCCTTGGTTCAGTTCTACTGGGGTACGAAATAACTTGCTAAAAGACTCGTTGTCGTAAACGATGGGTAATTCGTTGTTCTTGAGTATGTTCATTCTCAGGTTCATGTCTCCGCCCAACATGTCAAACAATTCAGGACAAAATAAAATGGACATGATTTTACTCCGCTCAAATTTCATCCAGAAGCGACGAGCTACTTTGTGGTACTCCATGGTGACACTTTTGTTAACATTCTCCAAAGCTTTCAGAAACACGGCATTAAACCTGGAGGCTATGGTGCTGACCAAATGTTGACCACTGAAATAATAGCCTGGGGAAATGAAAAAGTGGTAGGTCCACTTTTGAGTTTTCTCATTATAGGTTTTATTGTCATATATGACTTTCTTATTCAACTCCTGTTGCAATGACTCGTCATGAACTTCCACATGAAAAAAATTTTGATTGGGAAGGACATTGAGGACTTGGGTTGGGTGAATGATTTCCACTAAAGCCACTTCCCAATGGGCTTCGTGATCTAAGGGGATGGCCTGAGGTAATTTGGCCGTGTAACAGCACAACGTGTTGTGGGGAAACACCTCCATGGAACTGTCACTGGGTAAGGTTAAGTAAAATTGATTTTGGTGACTCATAATTCCAGAGTTCTGTGGCTGTCCGAGGGAATATTAGTGGACGTCAGAGGCGTGTCTCCGCCCAAAATGGGGTTCTGGTTGTTGTTGGAGTGGTGACTGGCACTGGCACTGGACACAACGTTTCCGTTCGAGGAGAATTTCAGGGAGGGATTGGGAAGCAGGTAACCGATGCAACTGCTCAATAAAATGGTCCACAATTGTTTGTCTCCTTGTTGCAAACTCAAATTGGCGATGGCTGCCCCGATGACACAATACACCACGAAGATTTGGCAGAAAAAGACGATTTGCGTTTTAGGCACACGTTCTCCACACCACACCCACAAGGGTTGTTTTTGTAAATCTTGCACAGAAGAACTAGGGGAAGAAGGAGTGGTCGACGTAGCTGCGTCTGCTGTGTGAAAGGGCATGATGGTCACTTCTTCTTTTTATAGTCGATGACTTGCGAAGCGTCGATCCAAGAATCGAAACTGGGTGGATATCCTTTCCAACGTACTTTGACTTCTTTGACACGTCGTTTGCCCACTTTACGGGTTCTGCGTTCGAGAATGCTTTCGATGTCGTACACGTCGTCTTCTTTTTTGGTGACACGTTGTAACTCGGGCAAATAAAACGTTCCTTTGAGCACTTCTCCGTTCATGTCTTCCAATTTATAGACGGCAGGATGACGGCCATGCACTCGTCCAGTGACGCGAAACAATTCGGTCGTCCAGTTAGGTAAGTAACCTTTGTCGAAAGTGCGTTTGGTTTTGCCAATGCGCACCCAATCTCCTACGGTCAACTCTCCACTTTTCTTGGGGACAGCCCTCGTCGGGGACGTACCAAACAGACGCTCAAACACCAGCACTTCGTTGTCGGGAGTCACTTCTTGCGGGGCACGTCCGATGCTTCGATGGTAAGATTGGTTGTACGCTTGCACCAGGTGCGGTAAGATGTCGATGTACTTCAGAGTGTGGTGATGCGTAAAATATTTCCACATGCGTTCTTTCAAAGTACGTTGAAAACGTTCCACGATGCTGGCTTTGGTTTCGGGATTCTCGGTGGTAAAAAAATGAATGTCACGTTTCTTTAATTCTTTTTGGAAAGCTTGGTTCAGAAATTCGGTGCCTTTGTCCGTTTGCCATCGAAGAGGGCGACGACCGCTTTGTTTCAACACCCGTTGCAGGGCTCGCACTAACTCGCTGCTCGATTTGGAAGTCAAGGGCACGACCCAGGCAAATTTGGAAAAGACGTCGATGACACAAAACAAATATTTGTAGCCGCGATTGTAGCTGGCCAAATGAGAGACATCGGCTAAATCGGCTTGCCATTGATGATCGATGCCTTCCACTCGGGTGCGACTTCTGGCAAACTTGCGTCGAATGGGTTTGTGTAAAGTGTAGGTAGCTTGTTCTTGTAACCATCGTTGCACTTGAGGTAAACGGAGACTTTTCAGTCGAGTTTTGGCAGCACGATACAATTTTTGAACTCCTGCGTAACCTGCAGGATGCGAGGGATCGTAGTAAATGCTGGCTAAGACTTTTTCCATTTTTTGTGTTGGTTGATGTGTTAATAAGGCACCCACTCTTGGAAGAGGCTACTCTTTTTCTCTTGGGGTATTTTCTTGGATTGCAAGGCTTTGCGTGTGCGACCAGCAATAGGTGTCGAAGAGGAGGAGGATGTCTGTGCAGGGGATATGGGTTCTTGTTTCACTTCTGTCTTCACTTTCTTTTTCTCTTGTGATGAAGAAGGGGTGGCCATCATCTTTTTAATCCATCCAATTCTGGAGGTAGGTGGTGTTGTTAACTTGCGTACTTTTTCTGGTGGAGTTAGAAACCCTTCCTCTTCTTCTTCTCCTTTTTCTGTCTTGACCACTGGTACTGGTACTGGTGATGGTGCTGGACTTTTCATCAAGGTCTTAAAATCTTTCAGAGTGGGTAGAGCTGTTTCGTCTAAAGCTTTCTGGTGAAAGAGTTGCAATCGTTGCAAGAGTTGACCGTACTTTTGCGATTTTTCTGTTTCGGACAAATCTTGGCGATCCATCAAGGATTGCAATTCGTGTTGTAACTGGGACATTTCGCTCAAATTGGGATTGGCAGGTAAATGCGGGGTGCGTTGTTCTTGCCACCGATGGTATTCCATCCATCGTTTGTAAGGCACTAAAGCTAGTTTTCGTCCTTCCATGGGGTTGTCAGGGGTCGATTCTGAGATCTTGGGACTTTCGAAGGCCTTTTTATCTTGCTCCCATCAGTCCTCCCAACATGGTTCCCAAGACTCCTTTCAGTATGGGGCCTAACAAGAGAGGCAAAATGCCTCCACGTTGAACCAACATCTTCTTTTTTTGACGAATGGGAATTTTTTTTCGAACCATTTGGCGAAGAACGTGACGATGTTTGCCTAAGCATTGTTTCTGGTGTTTGGACAAAGGGATCGTGCCTTTCAAAACGTTCAAACAACATTCGCAGACGGTATCGATGACCTCTTTGGAGGCCGTTTGAATGAGTTTTTTTCGTAGGGGTGGAGAAGCTTTGGACAGGACAGATAACAGGTCCCCATGTTTAGCTAAACGTGGTGGCAGTCCTTTCCTTTTCTTTCCTTGGGGTTTTCTGGAGGGTGACATTTTTGCTTGTGCGTTCCGGGACATTCACCGAACAGACACTAACGTCGATGACTTAACGCACACCCTTTTATCTTTTTTTGGGACTATCGCTTTGTCATAAAGGTGACAATGTTTTTCCCAAAATCGCCAAGGAATCCTCCCCTTTGTTGACGCCTCTTTTTCTTGGAACGACTGTGTCTTTTCTTAGGGTAATGTCGATGCTTGGCTAAGCGCTTTGTCGGATGACGCGTCTGCCTTTGTCTCTTTCTTTTGTGGCTTCTTGGAGGTGACATCTTTTTTACAAGTTCACTGATACCCCGACTTGGTCACAGGCTCTTTTTATACTGGAACGCGTCGCCACTGATTGTCTTTACGTTTTATCAGTTTGAGGACAGGCATGACACGTCGTGCAGGGGTACGCAACGGACTAAATCGAGCCAGTTCTTGCTTGGACAAATCCAGTAAACTTTGTAACATGCCCGATCTTTCTTGGACTTTGATTTTGGGAGAAGGTACTTTGTGAGCAGCAGCCACTGCCACTAAATTGGAGGGTCCTGCCACTGGGGAAGTTCTTTTGGGGGTCATCAACGGAGATGTTCTTGGTGTGATCAACGTCTCCAAGTACTCTTCAGTTCTGGGTGTCATCAACGGAGAAGTGGATGAACGTGAGGATGCCGGAGACGCAGTCACTGCCGTGGCAGGTCGTGGTTTGCGAGTGTAAGGTTGCGTCCTGGCCGAAGTGCCTCTCTTGCGACTAGTTTTCTTCTGTGGACTTTTCTTTTTCTGGGGACTTTTTCTCTGTTTCTTTTTCTGGGGGCTTCTTTTCTTTTTTCGGGGTGGTGTCTGGTAAGAGGAGGGTCCTGCCACTGGAGAAGTTATTCTTCTTGGGGACCTGGTCTTTTT
This sequence comes from Sinohyriopsis cumingii, assembly GCA_028554795.2. Classification (NCBI taxonomy): domain Eukaryota; kingdom Metazoa; phylum Mollusca; class Bivalvia; order Unionida; family Unionidae; genus Sinohyriopsis; species Sinohyriopsis cumingii. Next base: position 119,021,975 of record CM068835.1, on the reverse strand, counting down.
CTTTTTCTTCTTGGGGCTTCGTTGGACTTTTGTCTTGGGGATAACTTTGGGGGCATTAGGATCCCATCTTAAGAGTGAGCGAATGATGACCCCTCCTAGAGTACCGCTCCCTCCAGGTTTCAAAATGATTTGTTTTTTGGTTTGAGTGTCGATGCGGGGATCGGCCAGTTGGACCAAAGCGACTTTGTTTCGATCGAAAAAGCGTTGGGTTTGATGAGGAATCTGAATGATTCCTTGGAGTAATTGACGTGCCGTCACCGTGAACCATCGTAAGACTTCTTTGAGACTAGCTTCTAAGACACGGGCTCGTGTTTGTGGATCTTTTTCTCGACTGATGCCATACAAGGCACGAATCAATTTGACGGGAAGATGCGACTGAAGGGACGTCATGTTCACACTGTGTGAGACAGACGAAAAAGGGTCTGAGGTTTTTATAGATTTTTTTCATGGGGAGTGAAATGAAGTCGAGGACGGAGACGTGTACAGGACAGGCCCTCCGTCTTGGCACCAGTGGTGAAACAAGTGGGTACGAAATCGCAAATCCTCGGGGGTCGTAGGTTTCAAATCGACGAGTAAATAGGCGTGTGGCGTTTGAGTGGCATCGTCGTACGCCTGAGTCAGCCAAGGCGTTCCTAACTGTTTGGCTAAGACTTGCACTTGCGATTTATCTCGAGGACTTTTAAACAAGACCACGTAATGCGCATTGAGACTGATGGTGCGATGGGCTTTACTTTGTTGAAACAAATTTTGGGTGATGTAAACGACACTGGCATTACGGTGATGCCCTTTGCGCGTAAACCACAATTTAATTTCTTCTTCGTCTTCTCCTAACATGTCGTCGAAAATGACCAAATGGGTTAGACGGGAGTCAGAGACGATGCCATCGTCTTCTTTAGGAATGCCTTCCACAAACACGATGGAATCGCCTTGACTTTCTCGCAAGAGGCTGTACGCCGATTGCCACTCTTTGTAACACCACACGATCCGTTGAGGGGGTCGATCGATCAAATGATGTTTATGTTCGATCAAACGTTTGACGAATTCGGTTTTGCCTGAACCGCTAGGTCCAGCAATGAGCATGTTAAAGGGATGGCGAAGATACAAAGCCTCCCAACTGGCACGATCTAAGTGTTCGTCAATGACTTTGACAGTAGAGGAAGAGGGAGCAGAGACAGCAGAGGTAACCATGGTGTGAGAAATGTCACTTGTGACACTAAAAACAAACAAGACAAGAGTTTATATACTTTTTCAGAACACGTTTATTGAATGTTTCAAATATGAACACGAAAGACAAAAATACATACAACCCAAATAGTGATGTACAGGAATATGAAACACAGCAAAACAATCAAAGTGAAATATAAACAAGTGTCTGTACAACATGTTTTGGGTAACCAAGATGTCCTAGGGACAGTGTGTAATGTTCTTACAGTCTCTACATGAGGTATTGTCACACAAGTGTCCTCCCGGAATGACCTTTCAGGCATGTCCATGACAGTCCTGTCCTGAAGCGAGTGGTTGTTCTCGGTGACGGGTTCTTCTGGCACCGTCACTAACACAGGTTGAAAAGTAACTTTTTTCCTTGAACAACTCTTGTGCATACTGGGCCACTTCTTGGGTCCAAGCCTCAAAACCCCCCTTTTTCCAATCACGAACATCTGTCCAATGAGGGTTTAAGTCACAAGCTACACACACATCGTCATACACGTCTTGGGTCGCTAAAAGTTGACGAATCTTTTTTTCCTGTTGAGGTCGAGAAGTATCCAGATGAAAACGCAAGGCTTTGAACAAAAGGAGTTTTTCGTGACCATTTAAGGCCATGGAGGTGGTAAGTACTGATCGTAAAGAGTCCACAAAGAATCGGCTGGTAAACGAAATCCCAGAAAACAAGTCACTAAGACACACACCACTTGTCGTCCAAAATTGAATGGATAAAGTTCTTGTAATAATTGATGGTAATGATCCACGGTTTGAATATGGTCATTGAGTTCCTTCCACGGAATCTGTTGGATGACATGTGACATAAACCGTGGCATGACAGCCTGTTTTTATAGTCTCTTTTTTTCGGATGCAATAGACGTACTTTCTAGCCAGAGATCTTCGTTCTCCAGTAGGGAATCTAAATCTTGCATACTGTAACCGAAACGTCAGAGTTCGTTTAGGTGTTTCCTCTTCCTCTAAGTAGATTCCACGTAAAATATGTTGGTAATCCTTTAACTTGTCTTCCTCAATGTATTGCTGTAGGTGAATCTCGAAGTAACCATAATCATGAACATGTCGATTATTAGCGACCTCAAAGTTTTGAACAATGTCTGACCATTGAAAGAATTTCTGACGAATCAGTTCTCTTATACCATTCAGGTACCAGTGGTTAAAGATCTGGTGACGTAACGGATGCAATTGTTCTTTACGTTTCACTTGTATTTTGACCAGCTCTCGGTAAATGCGTTCTCTCAACTCCACAGGCAAAGCACGAATGTTCTCTTGTAAAGTGTCCATGAATAGGTCATACTAAATTCTCTTTGGTCTGACACAAGAAATGTACTCTTTGCACAAACATGGTTTCACTTCAGTGTCGAATTTAAATCGTTGAGTCACTAATCTACACATTACAATTCGTTCAGAAGTTTCCTCTTTCACCAAGTTGACATTGTGTGAAAGATGTTGGTAATTCGTTAACTCTTCCTCTGGAATTCGATGCAGTACGTTTACAATGTAGTAGATAAAATCGTCCATACCAAACCATTCCTTTTTATAACCAGGAGGTCGTTGATCAATGTCTGTCCAATGGAACACTTTCAATTGAATCAGTCCTTGTATAGCCTTCAGGTACCAGTGGTTCAAACACCGGTGACGTATCGGATGCAATTGTTCTTTACGTTTCACTTGTATTTTGACCAGTTCTCGATAAATGCGTTCTCTCAACTCCACAGGCAAAGCACGAATGTTCTCTTGTAAAGTATTCATGAACAGATGATTATGGTAAAAAAAGTTACTTCAATGTCTCGGTCCCACTAAAGGTAAGTAATGACAATTCGGTGACCATCGAGCATGTTCTACGTAGGCCGAATCTTGCGGTTCCCAGTGGTGAAGTGACACACTGCAACTGAAGCACTTGACTTTATCTCCTTCGCCCAAGTAGAAAAATCCGGCTCTGGCTAATTCTTCGGGGGTCGGTCCTCCCAGATACTTAGGCCATTTTCCTTTGAACGATTGAAGACGATTTTCAAAGTCGCAGTATTCCGACAAACGCACAGGAAACGAATATTCGTTTTTCACAGGTTCGTTTCGATGAGGGTTGAGTGACATGGGCAGGAGTTTGCTCAGGGCTGGATGACATCCGTAGGGAGGTAAACGTGAAGGTCGACATTCCCCTTTAAACCCAGTAAAATGTCCAAGAGGACGAGCGGCATCGCTTTCGCATCCCTCAGGTTTGACACGCACAGCATCACTTTCCATGACAGGGGTAGTGAGAACAAAGTTCCCATGATGCTTTACGGCATCGCTCAGATCACAACGTACAGCATCGGTCCCATCGCAAGGCTCACAATCGCACTCGTCTGCAAACTCCGTTACGCAATTACAATGGTAACCACATGGACAATCGCAGTTTCCTTCCGGACATTTTCCGTCGCAATGCATGGGTCTTATCCATCCAGTATTAGTCACACTAGAGGAAGATACAACTTTTTTACAATCCCCAAACTGGAACGATGTCTTTTTCAAAGTATTCATCTTGTTCGCTCGGTCTTGGTAGTCCCAATGAACTATCGATCTTGACCATAGCCCTCTTTTTATACTAGTCGCAATGCAGTCTCCAGCTTGTACATCTTTCCTTTTTTACGTTTTTTATGTCTTGTTCTGGAAGGTACCGTCTCTAAGGTACCGTCAACATTGTACCGTAGTGTGATGGGTGGAAAGACCATAGAAAGGTAAGGGCAGTGCGGAGACCATCGAGCATGTTCCAGAATAGCTGAATCTTTATAGATACATAGATCCATTCGTAACTTCAGTCCGCAAGCAAAACACTGTACCTCGTATCCCAATCCTGACTCAGGTCCCAAGTAGACAAATCCTGTTCTAGCTAAAACATGCGAAGAAAGTAATCCTTCCCTATCCGTAGGCCATTTCTGAAACGTGTCCAATCGACGGGCACAATCACAATAGTCAGGTAAGAAGACTGGAAAATGGTAGGGTTTGAACTTGGAGTTCTCATCGGGTTTCTCACTCGATTCTTGCTGTGGCGAAGTCATCTTTCTGGTGGGGGGCTATCCTCTTACAACCAATGTTTTATACCGACGTGTCCATACGGTAAGGTGAAATGATTGGGAAGTCGAACTCGCTTCTGGTACACGATTTGATAGACTTTTTCCAAGGGTCGACTGACGATGTGGTGAGTGGGTAAACGTACAATCTTGTTAGGTTGATAGGTGGTCACTTTAAAGTTTCCATCCTCTCCCGATTGCAAGGCTTCTTTCAATACCCCAAAGTTGACCACTCGACTGGTACGATAATTCAGAGTCAGTCCTTTCACTTTGCACGTCGTGTGCACTTCTCCTTGTTTGTCCCGGTATTCGTAGCCGTAATTTTTGGGACCGCCACTGACGAAACTTAGAATCTTGTCGTCGGGATGCTCGTCTGTCCAGGCTCCTAAACGGTCTCCTTCGATGTCAGGGTGATGTTGAATCGGGTGATGGATGTAAATGCAACTGTCCGTGTCAAAGTACAGGACGCGTTCTTCTAACAGTTTTAAAGCTTCGTACAATTTTAAGCGAGCATGGGCTGTCACGTAAGCCGCAATGATGACATTTCCAAAAGGGTCGTCTTGTACAAAGTCCAGATCTTCTTCGTAATTGACCAAGATCAAATTCTCTCGAACGACGTCCACGTGTTTCATGTATTTGGTTTTGTCGTGAATCATCTGGAAGTAGCGGGAAGGTTCTGTCAAATATTCCGTCTTGGGTAAACACGGTCGTTGTGCCATTTTACCCCACAAGCAATTTAACATCACTTTGGCAAACGATCGCCTGCCTTCGTTTTTCTCGATGTGGTCTAAAGTGATGCCTTCTTGTTCCCGGTATTTCTCTTTGAATTTTATTTGGTCTTCGGGAGTGTGACACCAGGAAGGATAGCCGCTGGCTTCTTGCTTCAGTTTCAAAAAGGCATCCACGTAGTCTGCGAAAATGCCTTTCTGACTGGGATCACCCTTGCGGTACTGTTGTGTCTTGGGAAAGTGGCAAATCTCGTATACTTCTAACAGTTCGTATCCCATGTCCAGAGCTTTGAACAATTCTACGCTGACCCAGGTTCCCGTCAAGGCCCGTTCTTCCTGGCTGTGCTGACAAGGCTGATCTTGGTTGCACGTTTCGGCACAAGTACGGCACAAGGGAAACATCAGTTTGCCTTGACAATGGTGAGGTAAGACGGGATGGTAGAGGTTCGTGGGAGGCAAAACTTTGCACTTGATCAAGCCTTCGTATTGTCGAATGTTTTTCAGGTCGATGTGTTGCGTCAGCAATTGCGGGTGCCCTACAGGAAAGCGACAATATTTACACACGTAGGGATACAGCGAACACACGTCCAAGTATTTGATTTCTTCTCCTTTCTTTTCGTCGGCTTGGTACAGCAAACAGGTGGCATTGGTCCTTCCTCCGTACAAACTATCCCTCGGGTTCAGCGGGTCCATGAACTGGTAACTTTCCACGAGGCGTTTAAACTCGGGATCGGTTTTCATACGGTGATCGTACTCGTGTTCCCACATTTCCACCACTTGGTATCCTTGCTGTTCTAACTTTAGGCGTCGCTGACAAGTGTCCTGGTACAAGTCTTCCATGGTTCGTTGCAAAAACTGATTTTTAGTGCCACGGTCAGTGTAACAGACGGGACATCCGTGAAATAAGCAACCGTTAAACTCGTACACGATCTTGGGGTTTTCTAAGTCCCAGCCATCGACCGAATACGTTCCAATGGTCTTTTCGCCTCCTCCGTTGCGGGCATGCTGAATCCATTTGTCTTCCTTGTCGCACAAGTAATGTAACCAACGTAGGGCTTTGACCGAGTATTGACGCTTGACATAGTGGGTCGTTTGAGGACTGATGACAGCCACGGTATTTTCAGGCATGAATCGTTGGCGGTACACTAAGGAACACGCTTTGGCAATGGTGCAAGCTTCTTTCAAAGGATCGACCCCTCCGTGTTCCATGAACAGTTCTCGAAATTTTCCACAGCAACGTCGTAAAATGTCCACGTCGGAACGACAATACTTTAGCATTTCTTCCTGAAAGTCGAAAGGGTCCGAGGCGTGAATCTGGTACCAAGCGTAGAAAGCTTCTCGTTGTTCGGTACGCATGTTGTTGGGGTCGTAATAGTGAGCCTCAGGCAAATGGGGTAGAACGGCATGTTGATTGGCTTCCGTATTGAAAAAGTGTGGAAAGTACCCTTTAGCCATTTCTGTCATTCCAAACGTTTTAGGCATTCGACTCAAAGGCATGGCCAAATAGCTCATCGAATCTTTAAACTGTACTTGTCCCACTTGCATGAAAATGATTTTGGCTCCGTTCAAAGTCACTTTAGGACGCTCGGTGCCTTGTTCCGTATAGTACCTCAAAAGAAACTGTCCATCGTATCCGGAGAAATTGTGAGGCATCACCGTGGCATGACAATGACAATCTCCGTAACGTTCGATGTCCTCTTGGCTCCACGTCTTGTCGACGGGGTCTAAGACCCATTGGGCAAAATCGGCTAACGTGTTTGGTCCCCGAAAGATTTTTTCACGCCCTCCGGGTATCTTGCTACAGTGAGGGCAATGACTGAAGATAGGTTCTTGAATGCACTTCTCGCACGCTCGATGAGCCACGCAGAAATTAGGAATGTGAATGCCGGTCTCTTGCATGCATTCGAAATCGAAAAAGATGAAATTGCCTTTCTTCTTGTGACCGTCCTCTTTCTCTGGTGGGGGTTGGTATTTTTGCACGTAGCATTGGTGTTCCAAGCCCACGATGTGGTGACAAATGTGACATTTTTTCTTTCCTCGACATACGTGTGCCTTGGCAGCATTGGTACATATGACTTGTTCACACGTAGGGCACAATCTCAGGAGTTGACAAGCACATTTCTTCTGTGAACCTTGCGTTTTCAGATGTTGTTGGTAACAGGTAGGGCTGACAAACGTGCGCAGACAAGTGGAACAAGGCACTGGTTCTTCGCTCAGACAGGGTGAAGAGGCCAAACATCCTGAGCATTTCCATCCACAATGCTTGTGTTGCTCTCGATTATTATAACCATGGTCACATTTCTCACAGTAATAACCGTATCCCAGAAATCCGGTGATACTGGTAATCGTATCGAAATGGTCATCGTGATGATAAACATGAATGTATTTTCCGTCCTTAAAATCTTGGCCTCGAAACAATAGAGGTCCGCGCATTTCTTGAGGGTGCACTTTCAAGGTGTATCGTGGAGCTAGGACATCTTGCAATTTTTGCATCTCAGGAATGCCGCAGGGTGTGTCTTTGGGCAATCCGGCTTGTTGTAACAAGAGTTCTGCTTCGTTTCGTTGTTTGGCTCGGTCGGAACGTTGAATAGTGTCACAGGTTCTTTTCCATTCTACCGTGTCGTTCTTGTTGGCATAGGTTCGTCCCACCACGATGGCACGGGCTAAACACATCTGGTCTTGAGGGTTGTTAATTCGGACGAGACTTGTTTTGGTGTTGCGAAGGTCGTCTACCAATAACATCTTTTTGCGTCCAGTCCCTTGAGGAGGAGAGACGTGGGTCATGTCCAGTGTGGCTTTACCATCGGTGATGTCAAACTGGTCATTAGATTGTTGCACGTGTTGAATCTTGTCCATGACTTTGGAAGCAGTCAATTCTGCAGGGGTGCTAAACTCGATCCAAACAGGGGATTTCAAACCGTCGTGTTGTATGGAAAGTCTCAAGCGATCGTCTTCTTTGGGTTGACATTGCTGCTTGAGTGAAGTGAGCAAAGAATCCCACACCTCGGTGATGAACACTTCTGCTTTCTCTAACGGCACTTCAGCCTTGAAATCTTTAAACTTCACCGTGTATTTGTAAGCCGTGGTTCTAAATTTTCTAGAGGAGCGCTTTTCCGTCTCTCGAATGGAATAGTACTTTTCAGGGTTGACTAAGGGTGGTGAACTTGGTTTAGAGGGTTCGGATTCTGGTTCACTCATGTCCTCTTCAAAATCACTGGCATGAATTTGTGCCAAGATTTCAGCCCTGGTACGAGGCGATAGATCACGTTTCTGCCTCTTACTTTCTTCTTCTTTCTTCTCGAATGAATGGGATCGTTTCATCTTGAAAGCAAAAAGTCAAATGACTCAAGTTCAAACACCATAAACTACTTTATAGTCATAGCAGACCAGCGTATATAAAAGGATGTGTGTCTTGTCCTTTCACTATTCATTTCACTCTCAAGCCGAACACAACGATGGAAGAGACTGACCAGATGGAACGTTTCGTCAGAGCTTTGCGAGGGGTCATTAGAAAATTCTCTTCAGACCAGCCTACGGACTACTCTCCTTCCTTTAGAGATAAAAGTCAAGATACTTGCTATATCTGTCAGAAGAAAGGGCATTGGTCTTCAGAGTGTCCAGACCGTCAAAAAAGAAAAAAAACAGGGGATAAAAAAGACAAAAGTCAAGATACCTGTTATTATTGTAAAGAAAAAGGACATTGGTCTCCAGATTGCCCAAAAAAGAAACAAGAGGAGTCAGAAGAAAAGAGGAATTCTTCAGAAGAAGAGAGGGATTCTTCTGAGGAAGAAAGAAGACAGGTGAAGAAACAGAAACAAGAGAAAAAAAGAAGAAGGGAAGAAAGCGAGGAGGAAGAAGAAGAGGAAAAGAGTGAGACGGTGAAGAAATTAAAAAAAGAGAGAGACTAAACAAGGAGAAAGAAGAAGTCAATGAACTTTTAATTAAAGTGTTGTGTTGTGAATTGTGAATTGAATTGTAAAAAATGGAGAAAAGAATAAATGAATGATATAAGGTAAGTGTCTTTGAGTTATGATTTTAAAATAAGAAGATACACTCACGCACTCATACACAGACACGTACTATAAGGGTAAAATGGGTGGGTTATTTTTTTTTGAGTTATTGGCAAATTGAAATTGTATTTCTTTTCGAGAAATGTGGGTGGCCCTGAAAAGGGCCTTTTTTTCTTCATGGTGAAGGGGTGAGTTTAAGCAATCAACTTTAACTGCCTTATGCCTTTGCCACGGCCAAGGCCTACTTCTGGACTGCGTAATGTTGATGATGATTGGGTTGAAATCACTAAGGGTGGTACGGTAGGCTTAGTCACAGGGTTGACGTGTTTAGCTCGGGAAGGTCGTATTCTCTTCGGTCGTGATAAAGAAGTCTGATACATTTGTTTCAGACTTCTTAACTCCGCTAAAATGTCCAACAGTACCGTGGCCGTTTGATTTTCACCCTCTTGTTTCTTTGCTGCTACTTCTTCTTCTTCTTCTTGCTGTTGCTGCTGTTGTTTTTTTCTTACCTCTTCTTCTTGTTGCTGTTGCTGTAGGAGAAAAGCTTGTTCCGCTTCCTTTTGTCGTTGCATAAATTTCTCCAATTCTTCTTTCTGTCTCTGTCTAAAATTCTCCACTTGCGGTAATGAAGAAGCTAACGAAGGTTCCGGAACAAATTCTTGCGAGGAGAGAAAATCCACAAAATCCCAATTCACTTCTTCTGAAAGTAAGTCCGAGTTCCCTTGGGCAGTCTCCCCTGCTGGTGCAGCCCAATGGATCGTTTTCTGAGTTTCCGTCATGTTGAATCACTGTCGCATAGATTGACTGCACACAAGCGTTAGCGAATCTATATTGACTACGTGACGTCACAGACTGCTCTCTTCGGATTGGATGCGGGCTGACTGAATTCTGTAACGCGTGATCGGATTGGTGAATGAACTCAATCCGTTTCAATCCCTCCTGTCCCTATAAATAAGCGCCGTTCACTGCATTGATTCACCTATTCTCGTCGCTTCAAGATGTGGACTACAGTTGAGTCATCCACCCTTGTGTCTTCCATGATGTTTCGGACAGACTTGCTTATGTATGTCCGATCGAAGTGGACCGTTGTCCACAGGACCAACACCAGCCTGTGGATACGTAGGATCTACGTCGAAAGACAAGGATGCCTGAAAAGAGTGCTGATGTACGGACCAACAGTAAGACGCAGCCTAAGGAGAAGAAGAAGACCAATGCGGTGCCATTTATGTTTATGAATACATTAACATAAACCCAAAGGCCCTTTTCAGGGCCAGCCATATTTCTCGAAAAGAGATAGTCTTTGAATTGCCTACCCCTTTTTTTAAAAAAATTTTTTAAAAAAATCCCATGTTAAATTCCCCTTGTCCGTAGATTGTCCCACGATTTATTCCCATGTTAAATTCCCCTTGTCCGTAGATTGTCCCACGATTTATTCCCATGTTAAATTCCCCTTGTCCGTAGATTGTCCCACGATTTTTCGCCATGTTAAATTTCCATTGTCCGTAGATTGTCCCAAGGGGTTCTGTAATGCTAATTCCCATTGTCCGTAGGGTATCCCTATATACTACTTACGGAGCCAAACTAATCGCCATTGTTTAACTCGAACTTGTTGCAGAATTGAATTATTATATCAAGCGAAGTTAAAGATTGCCTCTGTATTAATTTGATAAAACACACATATTTATGTTTCCTATGTTTAACAAGGATAATATAATATAATATAATATAATATAATATAATATAATATAATAGAATTGTGATATGATATGATACGATACGACACGACACAACATAATATATAATATAATATGATACAATACTATACGATACGATAAGATACGACACCACACCACACCACACCACACCACACGACATACTATAATATAATACAATATAATATAATATAATATAATATAATATAATATAATATAATATAATATAATATAATATAATATAATGCAATGCAATGCAATGCAATACAATACAATACAATACATTATAATATAATATAATATAATATAATATAATATAATATAATATAATATAATATAATATAATATAATATAATGTGATGTAGTATAAACTGATATAATATATGATATAATATAATGTGATGCGATGTGATCAGTGCAAAAACAAGAAAGAAAAGATTGCAACATAACCAGTCAACTAAAATAGTGCTCTTGTAGTAATACAAAAGTGGGTTTAGTCCTTACTCAGCAGAAAAAAATATTATTAAGATTTATTTTCAATTCAGATAGTAGATTCTAGTGAGTAGTTTGATTCTAGTTTGTGACCGAAACAGTAAAAAACAATTGTTTTTTTTCGTTTTTGATTTTGTCAAGTACAAAAATATATTTGAGTTTTTTCACGCTTATCCACTCGCAGTAGTTATAAGGGATACCCTAGCGACAATGGGACTTCAATGTTAAACTGAGGGGGGGGGGGAGTTGTACCCTGGCGACAAGGGGAATTTAACATGGGGAAATTTAACATGGATGGGACTATAGAGCGACAACAAAGAATGGGGCTGTTTAGCGACAAGGGTATGGGACTGTCTAGCGAAAAGGGAAATTGAACATGGGAATAAGGATTGTTTAAGGACAAGGGGACTTACCATTCATAGAGGGACATAGAGATAGCACAGGCAACATATAAACATAAACTACTATACAACAGACTAAAAAAAATTGGAGGCAAGAAAGCAAATCTGTTCGAGGCTTATGAGTGGCCCTGAAAATGGCCTTTGGATTTATGTTAACAATACTCCGTTAACAAAGAGGGCATTGCAGTTCTTCTTCTTTTCCTCAAACTTCTTTTGACTGCTGGTCCGTAGTTAAGGACTCTCTTCAAACAGTCTTGTCTTTCTACATAAATTCTTCTTTTCCAAACTCTCGAATCGGTGATCCGGATAATTCTCCATGATGATCTGACATACATGGGTAAGTCCGTACGGAACAGCATTGACGATACGAGAGTAGATGATTCTACTATGTTGGCACCTCATAGCCTCATCCAAACACATTTAGTTGGTTAAGACTCAGAAGTGACACCCTGGTTTTCTAAAGATGTTTTGAAAGGTGTTAGGTTTCCCTGTCCACCGGATTAGTGTTGCATGTTTTGGTGTTAATATAAAGTAATAATGAAAATATAAAATAAGTGTAATTTCGACAGGGTTGCTCTCTCCTTTGTTCGTCAAATGGTAATTACATAATTTTGCATTATGCCAGAAAACGTTTTAGATAATTGTACTTTCTTCCCTATGTGCGGGTTGGCATTGGGCCTGATTTCCAAATTATCATCACTTTGAACTTAGGATAGTACTAGCCCCCCTTAAGCCTATCACGTATAAAGGAGGGATTCCTTTCCTTTTTGTCCCTTGTAGTTAGTTTTATTATAATGGCTCCGCCAGAGTCATTTGTCCTTGCTTTGTGTATTGATGGGTGTTGTGTTGTATTTGCGCCATATAGATTAAGGACAGCTCTATCTAGATCACATTAATTGAAGCCACTTATTCTTATCTAAGCATAGTGTGATAATAAAATTTTCGAAACGATCTTTCAAACCGAAAATAAAATATTTAGCATTAAAAATAATAAGGTGACTAAGTGTTTTTGTTTTTGTTTAGAGCGTGCATGTCATGCGTATTGTTAGAGGTATTTCAGTTATTTCTACATGCCGTAGCAAATTGTGGTCTAACTGTGTTTAGCTTTCTTGCTGCACCTTGGTGCAAAAAGAGGTTTGAAATCTTCCATCACGCGGACGTGATGGAAAACACTGTCATTAATTTGTTTTTTGTATAGCATTTAGTTTTGTTATTTTTTGCATCTTGATGCAAAAGTGGAATAAAAATCTCTATCACGCTGACTCAAAAGGTTTAGTGTATAAAAAAATTAAGTTGCCAATCGCAAGGCTCCCCCGTATTGCTTCTTTTTGGAGTACACATCCTTTGATGGCTTAACTATCAAGATGGCCCTGTTTCCTTTTTTGTATGTAGTAGTTATTTACAGATTGCCTCAGTTAGATAGTTTCAAAACTTTGAGTACCTTGGCACTTCCCGAAGGATTGAAATTTTCTATCACGCGGAAGTGATGGAAAACATGCATCAGTCAAAAGTGCGCCACAATATAGTAGTGTATACCTGTTGAGATCCAGTGTATTAAATAAAATAAATTCATCATTTGGCAATCTTGATTAGTAAATCAGTAATCATTATCCAACTTATATCGTTTTTCCTTGGTTAATTTCATTTTCTGTCCATTTGTACCATATTGAATAAGTTTCCGAGTCTTGTATCAGAAGAATTTGGCAATTTTGGTTAGTAAATTTAGTATTCATTGCCCATCTGGTATCGTTTTTCTTAGGTTGATTTTGTTATCTATCCATTTGTAATGAAGTTCAGAGTTCCTATTCATTTCATCTGTAGTAAATATGGGTTAACACTTTTAAAATTTAATATGAATCAACCGAAATTCTAATTAAAAGGCCATTTTCATTTCTATGTTTATTTCATTACCAAGAAAATTTTCTGGATTAGAATATTCTATATCATAGTCCTTGTGATTTTGTGGTTTCACTGGTTATACCTTCTTAAAGGCTCTGTGAACTTATTTAAAAATTCCTTAGGAATCATCCGAATTACCAAATCAAAGTCCATTTTCGTTTATATGTTCATTCTATCATCAATAAGTTTTCTTTCCTAATTTAGAATAATTCAATTCATAGTCCTTGTGGTTTCGAGGTTTTATGGTTCATACTTGGTTAAAGGTACTTGGAAACGTGTTCGAATCTAGATTCCACCCAGCTGACCTTCCTGTCGGAAATGTCTTCTGTGGTAGGTCTTAATTCCATGGTGATTCTGCCCACACCGGAATTGGCGGGAAAATGTCTCCATTTCAATCGGGGTAACGGAGGAAATTATGAAGACGTCCGATATGAATAACGGGCACTTACAGAATAACCGGAGCCGCTGTCTACGTCAGATTGCAATAAGGGACACTTCGCCCACACCTTTTGACGAGAACAGGTGAAGGGAATGCAGTGAACTGCGGTTATATATAGGGGAAGGGCGGATCGAAACGGATTGATCTTATTCACCAATCCAAACACACGTTATATAATTCAGTCACAACACGGAACCGGTCTTCCAATCCGAAGAGAGCAACCTGTGACGTCACATTCCCTATATAGATGCGCTAGCGTCTGTGCGCAGTCAATCCATGCGACACAGGTTTCAAACATGACGGAAACTAAGAATACAATGAATTGGGACGCACCAGCCGTGGAGACGAGAAGCGATGTTGTAGCAGTGGCTACCAAAGTCAACACAGGCTTACTCCCAGAAGAGGTCGATTTTAATTAGGATTTAGTGGATTTTCTATCTTCGCAAGAATTCGTTCCGGTACCAGTACCTTTGCCACCTTTCCCTTCTTTACCACACGTCGAGGATTTTAAGCAGATACAGAAAGGAGAAAAGGACTTTTTTTACAACAGCAGAAGGAAGCAGAACAAGATTTTCTCCTTCAACAGCAACAGCGAGAACAAGAAGAGGCAAGAAGGAAACGACAGGAAGAAGCAGCAGAGAAGAAACAAGGTCTAAGAGAGAAGGATAATTGTGAAAGCCAAACGGTAACGGTACTTTTAGACATTTTAGCAGAGTTAAGGAGTCTGAAACAAATGTATCAGACTTTTTTATTACGACCCAAGAGAGAAAGGCCTTACCTAGCTAAACAACCCAGCCCTGTTACTACGCCTGCGATACCACCCCTAGTGATTTCTACCAATTCATCATCGACAGGAGCCACTCCTGAAATAGGCCTTGGCCGTGACAAAGGCTTAAGGCAGTTAAAGATGATTACATCCCGTTCCTCAGCTTGTTTTTTAAACAAACAAATACCCAACGGTCCTTTTCAGAGCCATCCACTTCTCTCGAAAATAGATATTATTTCAATTGCCAAAATCAATTAAAACTCAAAAGCCCTTTAATCCATGATGCACTTGTGTGAGTGCGTGAGTGTAGGTCCATATTCTAAAAATCAAAACCAAGAGACACTTTCGTTTTCTGTCTGGTCTATTCTGGTACAAATTTTACAATCCAATTCACAACACAACACAACACTTTAAAAAAGTTAATAGAATTCTTCTTTGTATGTGCTCATTCTCTCTGTTTTATTGAATTTCTTCACTTTCACATGTCTTTTCCCCTCGTCTTCCTCAGTTTTTAACATCTTCTTATTTTCTTCTCATTTTTATCTTTTTGTACATGTTTGGATTCCTCCTTTCGGAAGGATACATCTTTTTCTTCCTGTTAGGAACCCTCCCTTCTCCTTGCTCCTGTTGTTTCTTATGGCATTCTGAAGACCAATGTCATTTTTCTTGACAATGATAACAGGTATCTTGACTTTTGTCTCTTTTAGCACATGTTTTGCTTTTTTGACGGTCTGGACACTCTGAAGACCAATGTCCTTTCTTCTTACAGATATAGCAAGTATCTTGACTTTTATCTCAAAAGGAGGGTGAGTAGTCTGTTGGCATGTCTGAAGAAAATTTTCTTCTGACACCTCGCAAAGCTCTGATCAGAAGTTCGATCTGTTTGGGCTCTTCCATCGTTCTGGTCGGTTTGAGAGTGAAATGAACATGGGAAGACAAGACACAAACCTTTATATATACGTTGGTCTTACATGGACATAAAGTGACCCATAGCGTTTAAAATGTAGTCATTTGACTTTTTGCAATCAAGACGAAACGATCACATCATATCGCACGGAAAGGAGAAGAAAGTAAGAGGCAAAAACGTGATTTATTGCCTCTTACAGTACATGAAGTCTTGGCACAAATTCATGCCAGTGATTTTAAAGATGACACGGTGTGAACCAGAATCAAGATCTACAGATTCTACATGCATCCAAAGTTCACCACCATTAATAACTACTGGAAACTACTATCACAGTCGAGAGAAGGAAAAGCGCTCCTCTAGAACATTTAGAATGACAGCTTACACGTACACGGTGAAGTTTAAAGATTTAAAGTCCAATTTACCACTAGAGACAGCAGAGGGCTTCATCACTGAGGTGTGGGATTCTCTGTTAACCACACTGAAACGACAATGTGAAGCAAAAAAGGACGATCGCTTGAGACTTTCCATTCATTGCGACAGTCAGATGTCCCCCGTTTGGATCGAGTTCAGCGGTGCAGCAGGAATGACACCTTCCAAAGTCATCGACAATATTCAACACGTGCGACAATTCAACGACACGTTTCACATCACCGATGAAACAGCGACACTGTTTGTGACCCACGTGTAGAGACACAAGGGACCAGACGCAAAAAGGTGTTAATGGTGGACGACCTTCGTAGCACAAAAACAAGCCTCGTTCAAATTAGCAATCCTCAAGATCATATGTGTTTAGCCCGTGCCATCGTGGTGGGACGAACGTATGCCGACTAAACGAACTTTAGAATGGAAAAGAGCCTAGAAAACTATTCAACGATCGACCGAGCCAAACAACGATGAGAAGTACAACTCCTGTTACAGCAAGCGGGGCTATCCAAAGACACACCCTGTGGCCTTCCTGAAATGCGAAAATTGCAAGATGTCTTGGCTTCACGCTTCACGTTGAAAGTGCATTCTCAAGAAGTGCGCGCACCTCTGTTGTTTCGAGGCAAAGATTTCAAAGACGGAAAATACATTCATGTCTATCATCACGGTGAATATTTCGATACCATCACCAGTATCACCGCATACCTGGGATACGGTTATTACTGTGAAAAATGTGACTATGACTATAACAACCGAGAGCAACACAAGCATTGTGGATCTACATGTGAGGGATGTTTGGCCTTTAAACCCAGTCTGGACGAAGGAAAACAATCAGTGCATTGACCTACTTGTCAATTCACTTTTGTCAGTCCAACCTGTTACCAACAACATCTGAAGACACAAGATTCACAGCACAAAAGTGCTTGTAAACTGCTGAGATTGTGCCCGAGTTGTGGACAAGGCATACGTACCAATAGTGCAAAGGTACACGTATTTCGAGGAAGGAAACGAGGACACATTTTTCACCAAATCGTGGACTTGGAACACCAATATTACATTAAAAAATACCATTCCAAGCAAGAGGAGGAAGATGACAAGAAGAAAGGGAATTTTATCTTTTTCGATTTCGAATGCATGCAAGAGATCGGCACTCACATTCCTAATTTCTGTGTGGCTCATCGAGCGTGCGAAAAGTGCATTCAAGAGCCTATATTTAGTCATTGCCCTCACTGCAGCAAGATTCCTGGAGGACGTGAAAAAATCTTTCGGGGACCGAACACGCTAGCCGATTTTGCCCTATGGATCTTAGACACCATCGACGAGACGTAGAGCCAAGAGGACATCGAATGTTATGGAAATTGTCATCGCCATGCCACAGTGATGGCTCACAATTTCTCGGGATACGACGGACGTTTCTTTTGAGATACTATACGGAACAAGGCACTGAACGTCCTAAAGTCACTTTGAACGGAGCCAAACTCATTTCCATGCGAGTGGGTCAAGTGCAGTTTAAAGATTATATAAGTTACTTGGCCATGCCTTTGAGTCGAATGCATAAAACGTTTGGAATGACAGAAATGGCCAAAGGTTATTTTCCTCAATTTTTCAATATCGAAGCCAATCAACACGCCGTTCTTTCCCATTTGCCTGATGCTCACAACTACGACCCCGACAACATGCGTGTCTAAAAACGAGAAGCTTTCTACGCTTGGTACCAGGTTCACGCCTCGAACCCTTTTGACTTTCAGGAAGAAATGTTAAAGTATTGTCGTTTCGACGTGGACATTTTACGACGTTGCTGTGGAAAATTTCGAGAACTGAACACGGAGGAGTCGATCCTTTGAAAGAAGCCTGCATCACTGCCAAAGCGTGTTTCTTGGTGTACCGCCAATAATTCATGCCCGAAATAAAGCACCCTGGCTGTCATCAGTCCTCAAATAACGAACCTTGTCAAACGTCAGTACTCAGTCAAAGCCCTATGTTGGCTACATTACTTGTGCGACAAGGAAGACAAATGGATCCAGCACGCACGCAACGGAGGAGGCAACGGAGGAGGCGAAAAGATGATCAGAACGTATTTAATGGATGGCTGGGACTTGGAAAACCACAAGGTCGTGTACGAGTTAAATGGTTGCTCATTTCATGGCTGTCCCCTCTGCTCCTCTGAGGGTGACACTATAAATCAGTTTTTGCAACAGACCATGGAAGACTTGTACCAGGCAACTTGTCAGCGACTCTTGAAGTTAGTACAGCAATGATAACAAATGGGAGAAATGTAGGAACACGAGTACGGTCACCGTTTGAAAAAGATCCAGAGTTTAAACGAATCGTGGAAAGTTGCAAGTTGATTGAAAACTGGGATGAGGAGTTGGAGAAACAGCGACAAGAGTGGGAGTCTCAGAGACCCATGCAAGTAAGGAGACCACTGCATCCACAGGCAGGAGGTAGAGCCGTGAGGGATAGAAACTTCACTATCCCTCAATGTGAAAATTGGGAAGATAAGGCCTGTCATCGACCATTTGCGCTCCCAACAACAATCGATTGGGAGAATGACAGGAGAGGCGCTGCGTGTGTGGTGCTCGGCTTGGAAGGTGCATGCATTAACCAGGTGTATTAGGAGTTTATAAAAACAGCCCTTCTCAGGGCTATGCAAATCTCTAGAAAACAGACTATTTAAGTTGCCAATTCGTATGAGTGTGGAGTAGTGTCATTATAAACACTGACTCATTTACTGATGTGACGTGTGTGTATGTGTGATTGTGTGTGTGTGTGTGCGTGTATGTGTGTGTGTGTGTGCGTGTGTGTGTGTGTGTGTGTGTGCGTGTGTGTGTGTATGAGCTCGTGTACGTTTGTGTGGATAGTAGAGTGTGTATTTGCATAAGTACGCATACAATTGTTTTAGGGGGTTGTAAGCGTTCGCGTACGTTTGAGTGGATAGTAAATGTCTTGGTTTTTTGATAGTATACTTTGGGTTTGATTTTCCCCTTCTCGTGTGTGAATAGTAAATTTTGGCTTGTTTTTGCTCCTCACCTCTGTGTTGATAGTAGATTGTGGTTATTGATAGTATATTTTTTGTTTGATTTTCTCCTTGTCGTGTGTGGATAGTGTATTGTAGTTCTTGATAGTATATTTTGGATTTGATTTTCTCCTTCTCGTGTGTATGGATAGTAGATAATATGTGAAGTGAGTGTAGGGGATGTTTTACTTCACGTCCGTGCATGACAAATATAAAGTCAAAGCGTTCATCGTTCGCGCCCTTCAACGGAATAGCAAAAGAGGAAGATGATAATTGCTTTATTCAACAAATTGAAGGACAGTTGATACTGGAAGGTGGATGCCGCCTATGTAGTGGAAAGGCTTGAGAAGCAATGGAGGTATCCAGTTGCAAAAAACTTTGTAACAAGACAAGTGACAAGCTTTAACGTAGGCATGGATTTTGTGCAAGACATGATAGAGGAAAAAGTGAAAAGATTAAGAGGCTTCATTCACCCTCAGTATGTGAGAGTGGCAACATTGAAGGAGGCCATTGATAATGTAATGAAAGTCAGGTTTTTTTTAACAAGATATATTGAATTTAACAGAGTGGTCTTTTGTAAGGTGGGGGCTAGACCACTTGACCAGCTAAAATAGCAGAATAACTAATGAGAAAAATGCTGGAAGAAGTGAAGAAGATAAAATAAAAGTGGTCTAAGGAAAGAAAGGAAAGAGAAAACAGAAAAAAGGAGGAGATTTAGGGACTAAATGAAAACTGGATGAAAGTGCCGGAGAAATTTAGTTCAATGGACCATTATGACTGGATGCCAGACGATGAAGAGAAGAAGAAGAAAGGAATCTCTGAGAAAGTGAGGAAATGGTGGAAGAAGTGGAGAAATAGAAGAAGAAGCAGAAGAACACAAAGGCCCTTTTCATGGCCACTCATATGCCTCGAAAAGATTTGTTTTATTGCCTCAAAACATTTTTTAGTATGTTGTATAGTAGTTTATTTTTTTTCTGTTGTATGTGTTATCTCTATCTTTGTCCCTCTAATAATGGTACGTTCCCTTGTCCGTAAACAATCCCTATTCCATTGTTCAATTTCCCTTGTCGCTAGACAGTTCCGTACCCTTATCACTAGACAGTCCCATTCTTTTTTGTCGCTCTATAGTCCCATCGATGTTAAATTTCCCAATGTTAATGTACACTTGTCACCAGGGTACACCCCCCCCCCCCAGTTTAACAATAAAGTCCCATTGTCGCTAGGGTATACCCTATAACTACTACTCGTATAATATAATTGAATCATAAAAAGGTATAAAATGATTGAAAATTTACCAATGTATTTGGTCTTAGAGTGTGATGCCTTTTGGATTACTACTCAAAGATTCGTCTCATATAATGCAATCTTTCGGAAAGCATATAAAATGATTTTTTGGGATCATTACAAAACATCGAGATGTGCAATAAACGTTGCTGTTTTAGCATCGTCAGTTTAAGCTTCAGCGTTTAGGATTAATGTCTCACCATAGTATGTTTAATACTACAGATTATGCAATATATAATTTCATGATATTTTCCTGGCTAAAGGTGTTGGCGATTGTATGCCATTTAGCTCTAAAATGAAGAACCAGTATTTAAATTCGACAATAGTAACATATAAATCGTCATTAACATTGTATTCGCAACGAAATGGAAGGCCACGGACGTTGTGCGAGGGCTGAAATTTGATCAGTGGACCAAAGGTCACATGTTGAATTCAGAAGGTGTAGAACTTACTTCATTATTTACAGCAGCTGGGAATATCCGTATATTGCAATTCGTGACCCGACTTTTATTAAAAACGAAACATCAAGCTTTGATAACTAGCGTAGCAGGTTTCATACCCGCCCAGGCTAATCTGGTCAGCTGTCTCTGTGTGTAATGAACTCCTATTTCCTCGGTATAATATACGACCAAAACAAAATAGAAAACAATTTTACGTGATTAACCAATTTCAGGCCGATACAGATTATTTTTGTCTTATCACATTGCAATTGTTGACCAACCTATGAACAAAAACAAAATGTTACCTCGCACATTATTATGAAGACCAAAAATCAAGAAATCGTGTGATCCAGATAATCGTTATTCGTATTGTTTGCAACCTAAATTGTTTGCATAAATCAAGATACTTATCATGTATGCGAGTATATGCATTCGATATCATGGGACATGTTTTAGGTTAAACAGAAATTTTAAAAGAATTGTTATCAAATAAACTAAATAGCATTTTCATGGAATTTATTTATCAAACAGTGACTGCAATAAATTATGACACTAATTCAAAACCATATGATAATGCGACTGATTGTTGTGGTACACTTCAACTAAGCGTACATGATGGCAGTGCTGACAGCATGCATACAAGGTATAAGGTAAAAACTATTCAATATTCTTTTAATATTGTTGATAAACACTTTATAGTAATTTTTCAGTAGACTATTAAATATGTCCCCGATGTTCTTTGGGTACATTATTCATAAATAATCCCAATGATAGTACGATATTTTTTATCTGAATTTTGTAAGAAAGACTAAAAAATTGATGACATTAAATTTGCTCTGTAAATAAATAATCTATATTTAATTTTTTCAGCATGTCCACCATATGCCACCCCCACCCCCACAAATGAAACAAAGAAACTTAAAATACTCTACTAATCCATGAAATGAGAATAATATAATGAAGCTAATGTCAAAATTTTAAATTCCACTCTCGTGCAAATAATGTCCTTATTTCGGACTCCCTAGCACTGTTGCAGACATTATGGATGAAAATGATAATTTGCATCTGGAGTTAAGCAGATTCAGGCTCGCACAAAATAGAATATGTAACTCATGTCCCATGTAACTCATGTCACATGTAGCTCATGTCCCATGTAACTCATGTCACATAGCCAAACTCATTGCTCTTGTTATTAAATGTATTTCTAGCTTCAGAAATGTATGCACCATGTTTGTATAGAATATGGGATTATTTGTGTATCACCTTCTTGGAGATAACCACGATATCGTTGTGATTGGAGAAAGTTTGAATTAAACTATTTGAGACGAATAATAAAAAGCACACGTTAATCTCCATGTTTAACTCATCAATATCAGCACGGACATTTGAGCATTACAACTGGATGTCAGCAGCGCTATTATAATTTTGCAATTCATCATTGTCGGCATGGCTGTTTTAATATTAAAACCTGCTGTCAACAGGGCGATTTTAATATTACAACCTGTTGTCAACAAGGCAATTTTAACATTACAGAATACTGTCAACAGGGCGATTTTGACATTACAACCTGCGCTCAGCATGTCTGCTTTAACGTTACAACCTGCTGTCAACAGGGCGATTTTAACATTACAACCTGTTGTCAACAAGGCAATTTTAACATTACAGAATACTGTCAACAGGGCGATTTTAACATTACAACCTGTTGTCAACAAGGCAATTTTAACATTACAGAATGCTGTCAACAGGGCGAATTTGACATTACAACCTGCTCTCAGCATGTCTGCTTTAACGTTACAACCTGCTGTCAACAGGGCGATTTTGACATTACAACCTGCTCTCAGCATGTCTGCTTTAACGTTACAACCTGCTGTCAACAGGGCGATTTTAATATTACAACCTGCTGTCAACAGGGCGATTCTAACATTACAACCTGATGTTTTCAACTCAGTCAAATTGACTTACATGGAAAAATTCTAAAAAGATGAGATTGTGATAATAAGTAAACACTAAAAGCGACATAATTTACTAATAATCTCGTAATAAGAATATCTCTTCAGGAGTCCTCATTTGAAAGTTTCCGGATAGGCGTAATGTCCCCTCCTAAAATATTGGGCATGAAGGATTTAGTCCAGTATAATGTTTTATGAGATTAGGTAGCTTTAAGGAGAAGGGAACATAGATTATGAAAAAGAAGAACTAGTCCTTAGGCTGCATATTAGCACTATATTATTACAGCAGAGAAGGCGATAGTTATGGACCTTGTATCAGCGATACCTTTTGGGCAGTTCACGCAGATGCCAGCCGCTGGAACTAGGAAGGTTAATACTCAATTCATTACGCTGAAAAATGGGAAATCTCTAGTTACAACTCCAGTCTCAAGACGTTCAAATGTTGAGGTTCAATGATAATCCTACGTATAAATGCACCTGATCTTTATTACTAATGAAATAAAAAAAACACAGACTAAATTTCAGAAAACACTGTTTTCACAAAGTAATATTTCTTTTTCGGCTCCAATATTTCCAGTGAAAATCAACAACTGTACCAAAGGATAAAATCAACTTGGTTTGTGAGAAGATTGTGGTATTTATTAACTATGTCGTGCAACTGAGAATGTATAATATATTTCATTCTTAGAAACATTAGCCAAACCACTAATTTCAACAGGAAACATGTGAATTGCAGTTCTAAACCTAATTAAGCTGTTAAATATTATTCTCGGTAATAAGAGAGAGATCTTTTCTAAATCTAATCAAGCTTTTAATAACTTCTAAGACCTTTAGATGACGTTTTGACGTTGGCTGCCCAAGACCCTCTGCATTGATCTTTTAGTCGTAGCTCTGCATGTATTTTGTTAACCATTCAACTAGCACGAATGAATGAGGTGGACTTTTAATGCCACAGTATGTCACGATGGGTCTTTTTTAGTTACAGTTGTGTCTATCTTCATGTGTATTGTTGTTTTGTGCCACATTTCAGAACATAATTAATCTAGCAAGCACCACCTTTGATTCCATATATACAGTTTTATTTGATTAATTTCTTCTTTCGACGGAGATAATAGACAGGCTTTATACAAAAATATTGCTGTAAAGAATGAAGTTAAAGATTTTTCTAAGAGTAGACGTTCTTTGCAAATTATTTGCTTTCTCGTTGCAATGAAAGGTATTACTTCTTGAGTGATTTGACAACCTTCGGCAACTAACAATTTATACTACAATAAAAGCAGTAAATTCTATATTTAACCATAAAATAATCTACTGAAATTAGATACATTAAACAGAACAGAAATAAATGAAAATTAAGTTGTGAAATTGTATTTGTTATCTTACAAGCTCTTTAAGGTTAGGAAACTGAACTATATCCAAAACAATCAATTTATCATGGACGTCAAAACAAATATCACAGACAGTGCAATAGACAGAAAATGTCGCACAGGAGGAAGAACATTTTCAAGTAATTTTTAGCGCACTGTATTGTTGGAAGAAAAGTGTCCTGATTGCAACGGAAATTCCTGCTAAAGAACTGGGCCACGATAGTGAGTAATGTGTGGAAGCATATTATCAATTAGATGCATGGACAATATTTACCGGTTTACTGAATATACGAGACTGAGTTTACAAGTTTTTCCATAACAGTTAGAAAGCTCGTTCTGTGAAATACCAGTTATATTGGGAAGGATACAGCCGGATTGCAATAGTAAATGGCCAGTTATATTGGGAAGGATACAGCCGGATTGCAATAGTAAATCTGTGAAACACCAGTTATATTGGGAAGGATACAGCCGGATTACAATAGTAAATCTATGAAACACCAGTTATATTGGGAAGGATACAGCCGGACTGCAATAGTAAATGGCCAGTTATATTGGGAAGGATACAGCCGGATTGCAATAGTAAATCTGTGAAACACCAGTTATATTTGGAAGGATACAGCCGGATTGCAATAGTAAATGGCCAGTTATACTGGGAAGGATACAGCCGGATTGCAATAGTAAATCTGTGAAACACCAGTTATATTTGGAAGGATACAGCCGGATTGCAATAGTAAATCTGCAAAACACCAGTTATATTGGCAAGGATACAGCCGGATTGCAATAGTAACTTGTAATATGGTTAGTACAATCATTAATTTCATGATTTGGATTTTAACGATGGGTACGGTATACAATATAAATTATTCATTTAGTGATGCTTATAGCACTCCGGAGAAAATAATTCACAGCCTTATAAAGTGATCAACAGGGAAGCATGTGCATATATTATGTAAATAGTGTCAATTAAAAACAAAACACTTTATAAAGCAATGACACTGTAACACTTCTTGAATAATATTTGTTTCATAAAATCTTATATGTATAGGCAATGTGAATCATATATAATTAATAATAATCTATATTTATAACTTAAAAATATACAATCTAAAAAATGCTTAAAATTATCTTATATGAGGCGGATACGTTTTGTTATGTGAGCAGCACGACCAGTCATTTTTCTCAATCATAAATCTTGTATCCCTGTATGTAAACGTTGCCGGACGACACATAAGTCTTATGCATCCATATGTCTATAGGTCATAATATATATTAAACAATTGTACCGAAGGATAAAACTTGACCAATCATAATTATTGCAATTGCAAATCTTGTATCCTTGTACGAAAACATTTTTGAACCACTCCTATGTCTTTAAAGGCCAGTGGAAACTGGCATAGATTGATATGCAGGACTAGCGGTATTAATTTAAATTAAGCAATATCCCTAGGTGCCTAGATCATATAGTAAACTGATATACACAGACTATGAAGAAACAACCTATGCAAAGTGTCCCTTCTGCGAATAACATGGAGTGTCTGGCACCACAGTAACTTGAAACAAAGCATGGAACAAATAAGGTAAGAAAATCAATTTACCTTTAAATTGTTAGATAACTGAAATAGCGTCACTCCTAGCTTTGCATTCGTATAAAGAGACATTATGCATAAGGGAGAACAGGGATGACACTAACAACTATAATCACGACTTAGTTGCATGATAATATTGTATCTCCACGTATAATACAATTTCATATGAGCACTATCCTCTTGTATGTTCCAATGAATGCACTTTCTATTCTGTTGTATATTTTAATGTTCTACAGTCACTCTTACGCCTTGAATTCGGTCAGAGGAATCTGAAAAAGACTGCGTATTTAGATTTAGATAATTACTAAGTCACCATGCAAGCGTGTAAGCGTGTCGGTTTTGTTTGAGGTTGTGACCTATGTTGCGGTAGTTGTCCTACTCTAATAATAAGTTGCAAAATATGCATTATTTAAATAATATCAGGCAGAAAATGTACTTTTCAATAATAGGCTGTGAAAATGTTCCTATTCACGCAATAGTCTGCAGATCAGATAATGTCCTATTTACATAAAAGGTTTCGATTACTAAAGGCTACATAAAGTGCTATATTCACACATTTGTTTCATGAAATTAACACGCCTTGTGAGCGCGTAATATTTTCAGTATCCACATAGACGAAGTTTAAATGGTGCCATAATTACATGCTCGCATGTCATGGGTACGCCTTACTATCGGTCAATGAACTGCGACCCCGAAATCACAGGAACGCTAAAGAGGGTCAGACGGGGCTATGTATCCACTTGGTTCGACGTAAATATTGCCGTTCCCGGTCATTACAGTATTTACCGAACTGTGTAGATCGTTATTGAGAAATATCACACACAAGTGTAAGTAAACAGTGACGACAACACGAGGTTAATGCATTAATCTCATAGTTCATAACATCAATATGCAATGTTAAATATGGAAAATATCGAATCAGTCATGAAAAGTAGGTGGTGCATAACACTGACATGACAAAACCATTCTTAAATTTCATGTATTCAAGTCTGCCAAGTTGAAAAGAAGGATTATAATTATCTAAAGGTATATTCCTACAGGAGATCATTATAGGACAACATCGAACTGGGTCACGAACTTGGATCGTCCCTAATATCAGACGGTCCATCATCATTCTGACCCATGGCGACCCTCATATTGTATCATCTCAATTCCAATACGTCATCAGGCAGATTGTCAGATGTGTCAGTCCGATGCTGTTATACAAGTTATGGTGACCCGGTATCACATGTCTGAAATGTAAGAATAGCTGAATTATTACAGTGTGTACTGGTTCCTATTTTACAGTATAACTGATTCAATTGATACAGTTAGCAAGGCCACTTTATAGTCACACAAATGTGGCGCGGAAGACACTATTATGCAACAAATCAAGCAAGGTCAACAGCTAAATTCGGCACTGGTCAATTCGAATTGCTGAACAAGGTACGCTTGCTTGAATGGCAGATTTGTAAATATATCTGAAGTCATTTATAAATTTCAATGGATCGATCAAACGTTTCTCACTGTAGATGGATGTCCTCTTGGCTAGTTGATAACGTCTAAATGCTTTTTATCAACCGTAAACTGTTCTCATGGTAGTTTTATTCCGTTTTATATGCATTTTTTGCTGTGCGAGAGCAAGACTCATTTTAGGACATCTTAACCAAAATCTGTAAAGTCCATTTGCTTACACAATCATTCGTCCACAGTGTGAATTACAAAGATATACAGTGAATTAAAAACAAAACGATTATTCGTACGACTTACGCATTACACAAGCGAGCGATTACAATAAAATGGTATAGAAAAAGGTATATGTTAGACACTTGGATGACCAGAGTACCCTTATCTATGCTGATATGTTTCAGCTTGTTTGTGTGCATGTTCGTAGCGTGGGTGATCAACGTACGGTTAGGCCAGTTTACGTCAGCTACCGTAAATAATAATAGAAGGAACATCCTGTGACTGTTGACCCAGAGTGGATAGCTACACCTGGCTCCCTTGGTAAATTCCTCTCTAGCTTTATCAGGCGGACCAGCATATATTCTCATCCTTTCCTCTGTAAAGGCAGATGTAAAGACAACACAGGGTATCGGCTCAGGTGTAGTTCGGACTGGATGGCCATACATTGCATCATGACTCGTCTCCAGACGTTTCGACATTATCGTGTCACTGGAGTTAGACATGTATGGGAGGGAGAGAGTCATGTGGTAATGAGAGCGCGGCAAAGCAACAATTGTGGATTAACTGTGAGCTGGAGCTAAATACTTGCACACAGGTGGCTCTTGGAGTAGGGTACTGTTCACTGGACCAAAGCAGCATTTGAACTCTGCAGTCCCCTGGGCGACTCAGCAGCCCTTTTTAGGAACACAATATTCACATCTGAAGCACGAGGAAGGGGCTAGAAACGATAACGTAAGCACTCCCACCATACATCAGATTCCGGGGACCCAACGTAGTGGTGAAAAACCTAAAAAGGAAGACAAACGTAATTCTACTCACAATAGCGGCTTCAAATGTGTTTACATTATAGAACAATACATCAGCAAATACACAAGGAGACGAATAGCTCTGGTTTGGATAGAATTGGGCAAATAAAGCATTTATAAAGCAGTTTAGAGTGAAACTTGATTAGCTGTGAAAGGACAACTCAGCGACGTAGGAGATTGTTACACCTTCGGCTGAAGTGGACGAAGTACAGAGGAGCGACTTGAAGCTGGTTTTGGGGTTTGTCTTCAAGTCATAGGTAGTCAGCCAGCTCACAACTCTTTCAAGGCTATACTCAAGTGGTATTAAGATTCGTCCATTGTCCACTTGTACACAATGCAAGGTAACATAAGCTTCTGCGACATTTTTCGGAGTGTCGTCTTGCTGTCTCTAGTAGACGCAATCGTTGACAGAAGTATGCTGAATGGCCGCTAGTCAGTCCAGCTTTAAAAAAAAACAAAGGCAATAGGCATGGTCTGGAATAGAAATCCAACCTGTAGACGGCATTCATCGACCTGGTAAAAGCTATTGGCATAATTAGTGTTGGGGGGCCTTGGAAAATTATGGCTATATTTGTTTTCCCAGGGAACTTCATCCTTATGGTTAGGCAATTCCATGATGTCTTTCCTGATCACTTGTATTATTGACAAAGGTGCGTCATATTAACCATTCTTAGTCATCAGTTGAGTTAAGCAAGGCTGTGTGTTTGCCGCAACCTTCTTCATTATGATATTCTCTGCCATGTTTACTGATCCCTTCCGTGACAATAATACTGGGATAGACATTAGATATTGGAGTGATGGCAAATTCATTAATTGGAAGAGTCTTCAAACAAAGAATAAGTTACAGGCCGTAACTGTTCGCGTTCTCCTGTTTACTGACGACGGTATATTGAATATCAGATCTGACTCTGACATGCACCAAAGTATGGACCATTTTTCTTCATCTTCTGACAGTTCCGGTCTCATGAATACTATCAAAATGATAGAGGTGATACACAAACCTGCGTCACATACTGCTAACATAGATGAGGATACAAGTGCTAAATTCGCTGAAGCAGTGGTTGCCTCTGGCAAACTATGTGTGGGAGCGCCGAGGTATCAATCAGTAGACAAAACTGAAGGTCTACAAGGCGTACGTGTTACTGATCCTGCTGTGTGTATACGAAACCTGGACAGTGTACAAATCATATGCCAAGCAGCTAAACCATTTTCACATAAGCGGCCTTAGACAAATGATGACTAGGACTGGGACCTAGAGTCAAACGTTTACGCAATAACAGGCCTTCCAAGCATCCACACTCGGATGATTAAATCACAGATGAGATGAGCAAGCACGTTATCAGTATGTAAGAAGTGCAACAACCAAACAGGATTTTCTACGGTGAACTGAAGGAGTGAAGGAGTGAAGCGATCTCAGGGTCGGACAGAAGAACCGCTTCAAAGATTCCCTCGTCACCCTTGAAACAGTTCAACACTGACAATGAGTCTTTTGAAAATCTCGCACAGAATCTATCCAACTCGCACTTTCTCGTCCATATTGGAAAGTTATGTGACTCATGGCTGAGCAATAAGGCAGATGAGATTCAATAGAACGCAGTCAGGAATGACAAGAAGAACATTGGACAGGAAAATATCCAATATAACACTTGGACAAATATAACTTTCACAGTGAGATTGTCACACAATATGCCCAGAAAAAGAAAGAAAACAAAAAGGTGATGATATACACCATGCTCTTCAATGAAACGAATCTTTAAACAGCAAAAACTTGAAGATATAGTCAGATAAAGGAAAGTAATTATAGAACACAAATGTTAAAGATTTGCTCGAAAGGGAAATAAAGAAGATTGGTAGACGTAAGTAAACTGGTATATCTAGTTGAAAATTGACGTTTTACAAAAACGTTTTGATGAATACAGTAATAATTTATACAGATTTATAATCGTGCATTCCTTCGAAGTTAGAACGGAGGAAAACTAGTTAAAATTATCACCAATAATCTCCACATAACTTAGCAAAATCAGTTAATTTGGCAAAATGGTCACATCATAAGCATAAGGCAGATAAACTTTTTACATGTTATGGATATGCAGATTAGTGACGCAGTTATGTGTACTTAATATCAGTTATATTGGTAGTAATTCTAACATATAGACCACTTATACCTAAATTCTTCAAGAGCGCATTGGCACTAAAATATTTAAACGTTTATGGAGTGACGCCAGCGGGTCCTTACTGACAGTTGAGTCAAGATAATATTACGACTCTATGATCTTACAATAAGTAGTAGAAAAAGTGAGAACCAATAAATTTTGTAAAATTCGTCAAATAACTTATTTCCCTAGAACACAAAGAGAAAATTATAAAAAGAACTTACGGCACGGCAAAAGAAATCCCACATAATCCTATAATTTCTAACCCATATCCTCATATATAAAATTCTGAGTAAATTTTAGTGATATTCCAGATAAATAATCCAACGCAGGCAGTATTGATATGCCTGTGGTGACTCGTGTTCTGGTAATGTTCCAACGGGCTTTTGTTGAACCACAATAATACAATCCAAGAATATATGCTTATTTGAATTTCAATGTAATTCAAGTCTCTATTTCCAATAATGTTATTTTATATGAGTAGTTTAGATTTCCAGTGAATAAATAATTTGAACAAATAAATTCCAGTCCAAAATAAAACATTGGACACAACAATGATTTTGCCATAGGATCTTATAGCACGAATTAATCATTTCTAGAATAACGAAATTATTTGATCCTCTACTTGACCTCAAGTCAGAATTAACATTTCCTAGAAAGAATTATAACCTAATTAAACATTTCATTCTAGAAGATTCCAAATGCTTAGAAGAGGAAATCTTAGTGATAATTAGAAAGTCAACTATAGTAAAGAACATACTAAACATGATGTCCTTGACTCGGGCAAAGATAATAATCCTAATAGGCAACCCCTACTCATAGAGAACAATTTAGATATGCTTTAGTTGTCTACATGATATAAAAATCAAAGATACAGGTCTAGTCTAAAATATAATTATTTATCGCACATAATTTAAAGCAAAGCAAACAAACAATGCAAATGAAATGTACATAACAGTACCATAAAAGGAAAACTGTTCCTCTTCATAGGAAAGATGACTATACATGACGAGTGTGCGTTTATAGAAGAACTTAGTTAACCTACAGAAGAGTTCAGGTCTGACACAAAAACCAAGCAAAGTTTCAGCTGGACATTCTTCGCACACGTTTCTGAAAACTTGTAGAAGCGATGGTTTATGAAAGAGTGGATTACTTTGTGATTTGTCTTACAATATGACGGCTTTGATGTTCAAGTGATATATTCGTTGGTAAAGTCTACCAATCAACTGTCACATAAACTGACTGTTGTGAAGGAGGAATCATTGGATGAATTATGTCAACTTGTCTCTGAACAGAGTATTGTACATCATGCAACAGGCATCCTGTGCCAAGAGATATCTTTCACCAAAATAGTTGGCTGGGAATTTTTTACATCCAGAGCGACAAACATTAATGCACATTAAAGTATTTATGTATCTAGTACTGTACAAATTTTAAATCCTTCATGTCATCTATGCACTGAGGTCTTCCTGTCTACCCACACCACATATTTGGAAGCAGGGCATCGATAGATAAACTCAACACGCTTGAATGATGCGAATTCTATATATTGTACAGAGCACATTTATAGTATCAGATGCCCTTTACATAGATTACAGGAAACAACTGGTTTAAATAAGGTCGTACATTGCAGCAGTACTTACACCAATTGATGATGGGAACAAGATCATCAAGGTGGCTACTGTGAACTTATATCATAACGAACACACG